>JAVQJG010064773.1:0-10114 GCA_036024015.1 Craterocephalus amniculus | reverse complement strand
TGGGTGTAGTGGGAAGAGATTATGATAAAAGAATTCGCCTGCAATATTCCTTCACACGGAGATGTTTGCGTTGTGAGATAGAAGAGGCCTGGCACCCTGCTATTGGATCTAACCTGTGTGGGTGAGGGTAGGCGAGAGTGGGGAGATGAAACATGCTTACACAACATGGCAAAATAAGCCTTTTATATTCTTTTCCGTGTTTCCTTTTTCAGTGCCTGCTCCTCTGTCAGGTTGAAGCCGCTCCACTTGTATAATTAAGTCAGTCCGCGCCGAGCTTTATTTTCTGCGTGTGTGGGCGTCTTTGCTTGCATGCACACAATTTGTGTCAGCAAGCGGCACAGTGAGACCACCCGATATGATGAGTGAATTTCAAACACGATAGGATCTAGCGGGATTGACACCGGAGAGCTCGCGGTGGCAGAGAGAAAGTGAGCGCGCGCGTGTGTGTGTTGCTGGGAAGGAGACGGACGTCATTGACGCCACCTGCTTTAGCGGGACAAAGGCCAGACGCGCGCGCACACACACATTTGCATATGCAGACAGCCAAGCAGAGGTCAAAGCAATCTCTTAACATAGCATTAATGATATGATTTACTTAACCTTCCTAAGCTTAAGTTATCTCGGGCCCTTCGTTCCCTCCTGTCAGAGTCCTCGTCTCCTCTCCTCCCCCGTGTCCCTGCCTCTCCTTTCATCTTCCCGTCTCTGAGTCATCACGCAGGGTGAGAGGTCTGAGAGAAAACAAGCTGCCAGAGTTGGACATGCCATAACAATGCAGCACCTGTCAAGAGTGTGTGCGCGCGCGCTTGTGTACCTGTGTGAGTACATGCGCATGCCATGCAGCTGTCTCAGAGCGTCTGTCACCGGGAGAAAGCAGGGAACATTTCCAGTGTTACTGTAAGTGAAGAGACGCACCAATGTGTGTGTTTGTGTGTGTTTCACTGCTGTGGCTTTCTCAAGAAGTTGCTCCGCTGTGTTATTGATTGGCTGTCGCGTGTTCTGGCAGGAAATGAGACGACGGAGCTCAACACCTGTGTGACCTCAGCCACAGAGCTCTCTAATGGCCTGAGCTCTGTGGCTGCCTGCATGGTCTCATGCTGCAGCATCTTCCTCAGACCTGATCGATAGCGCACCCATCAGCGTCTGAAGCTCAGACAGACATCACACATTGCCTCTGAGTGTGTAGGCTATGTGTGTGTGGGTGAGTGTTTCAGATCAAATAATGAGAGCACCTGTAGAGGTTTCCGTGCAACCCTGCTCACAGCTGATTTGTGCATTAGGTCTCACACCTAAGCGGTTTAATATTGATCGCCTTGATTGCCCAGATAAACTCCGCGTTTGTGATTTAAACTTGTGTTGATGTCACCAGCATGGCGGTAATTTCAGGTGCTTTCTGCAGCGCTCATACAGCGAGAGGCGGTGATTTGGAATTAATTAGGCTACGACACACAGGGGAAGGCGCAGCCCATAATAAGACATTTAAAACAGGATGGGATCTGGTATCCAAGTGCAGGGTATCCATAGAGACCGTTGCTATGGCGGAGAGAAATCTCACCTCATTAGGAACAAATATAAATAGCCATGCGACTCTGCTTATGGTCATGATGCCCGCAGCTGAGCGAGCAGGCTCGGAGGCTTCCAGGTCAACAATGCAGGATGAGAGGTAGCAAACGGTGAAGGATGGAGACGGCAGCGGAGCAGATAATAGCAATAATTAAAGGGAGGGAAGAAAGGAAAATGGCTTGTAAACGGGGTGGGAAGAGGCTGAATTCTTGATGATGAGAAACATGTGAGAAAGACAAAAGATGGATGGGGGAAGAAACTGAGCCAGAAAGTAAAGTTCATCACTGCTGCCAGTGGAAAATCTCCTAAATGTCAGCCTTTTTGTCTTTATATCTGATACAGATTAACTTCACCAACCCAAGAAAATCAAGCCAACACTTGTCCGGTAAACCTCACTTAAGAAAATGCAAAAATTATATTATTCCCAAGAAGTGGATTTTACACAAAAAAAAAGAAAGAAAGAGGGAGAGGAGAGCAGGAGCTGTGGGAGGATAGATGAGAGGGGGGGCTGTGAGAGAGGTTGACAGTGAAGTTTAGAGGAGATAGAGTGAAAACTCAAGACATCCACCCCTGATTGCATCAACAGGTCTGAGCCCCTCCAGGTATGCTGCAGTGCGCCTCAGCACTACTATAGTATTGACTCATCTTGTTGACTGTCTTGAGGCTCTGTATGGACTTCATCCGTCTCACTTCCTCTATTTCACTTCTACCTTCCTGTGTGGTAGCACCATTAGATTAAGTGCTTAGTATTAAGTCACTGAGGCTCAGTGACATAAGACCAAAGAGGCTAAGTTCCCTGCTTATGTTCAAACTTGAACACTCTGAAATCTATAATATTTCATTTATATATGGTGGTAATAATTAATGCACATAGCCTTTTTTGTCTCCCCACTCTTTTTCTGCAGAGATACAGGCCCTTAAATGCTATATAAAAACTTTAAACAACACCATTTGCGTTGTGAACGCCCTCGCATCAGTGGCCGCTGTGCAGACTTTGCAAATTTCAGGCAAACTGATGGGTCAATTAAGGCAGAGAAAGCCGACAGAGTCCCTCCTCTCGATGCAAATCAACCTTAAAAGCCCGCCGTAGCTTCCTGTTCTTCAAAGCTAAATGGTTTTTTCACGGCTTTTGTTGTAAACAGTGTTTCCAGCTCGGGGAACAAAGGTGTCTGCGACTGAGAGATGAAAACTGCGACAGCTGATGAAGACAGTATAGAGTTCAGACGCGCGCTTGTGTGGGCTGTCTAATTGAAGTTTGTTTGATTCCTCTCCCTCCGTGCTTTTTTTTTTCTGAAGACCTGTCAAATTGCAATCAACGAGAACAACATGCATGGATGGAAGTGGAGGAGCAGAAGGGAGGGAGGGGAGGAAAGAGTGGGGATGGGAAGACTGGGTGTAGGGAAAAGAGGGGGAAAGGAGGGAATTTACGCCCACTCCGCCTGAAGAGATGAGAAGACAGGCAGAGGAGGAAGCAGTGTGTGAGTGTCAGAGCTCACCAGCCTGTCAAACATCCGTTATAGACCACAAACCCACACAGCCATCGCTGCTGCTGCTGCTGCTGCTGCTGCTGCTGCTGCTGCTGCTGCTGGAGTTTATCACTTAACAGGTGCACTTCCTTCTCCCTCAAAACCTCATCTTCTCTGATACTTTATGTGTGTAGGTGGACGCATCTATGTAAGTTTGAGCCTTGTCCACAAAGCTCAAACCCTTCTTGTATTATTTCTGTGCAGCGGAAGGTGATCCACAGTGAGTCACCCTCATTGATCAGAAAATAAAAGCAGTCTTCGCACTGCTGCTTCCCTCTCAGCCCTCCTGTCTGTTTCAGCTCCGCACTGCCACTGTGTGATGCGCACTCTCAGCCCAACCCACGGTTGAACCCGCATTATTCCTCACCGTTCTGCTGCTCATAGTTTTGTAAATCCGACTACTGACGCACTGCATCTAAATTCATCACCCACTTACCCCAAGAGGGTTACAGCAGGATTTTTTAAAAAACTTTTATTTATATATTTTGTTAGTTTTATTCATTTATTTATTTCAGACACAGTTTAGGTCACAGGATAAGGTGCATAAAGAGTTTTTCTAAATGAGATTGATGCTTGATGAAGTTGGGAGATAAAGTGTAGTGTAAGAGACCCCTCATAAATCCCGCACTCCACATTGCAAAGACCGTATGGACAATAAAAGCATCTTCAGACACATTTGCCATCATTCTTAATTTGTGAAGCGCAACATCAGTGACATATGCCCGCATCCTACCAATGAGAACAGTGATATCTGTGTTACTAATGTGCACCCTGTTGTGATGCAGAATTGCTTCTCTGGATAGTCTTCAGGCTATTTAAAGAAGTAATCTTCTCAGAGGATCTTTCACGACTGTTTTTCCATTTAAAATGAGTTTCGCTGCGAACACTGATTTCAGAGAATGTGCTGCAGTGGGATGCAAATGTTTTGACATCATGGTTGGTGTTGCTGCAAAATTTCACATATGAGGAGTTAATGGTTTCTGAAGATAGAAAGTATATTTTAAGCAATTTAAGCAAGAAATGCGTTCACCTAAGCTGATAATTAAGCTTGTTAGTTTGGTCATATGATGCAGATTTCTAGGTGTTTTTATTTCATTAAAAGAAGCCTTGAAATTGGCTTCTCTGTAGTTTTCTCCAGCAGCTGCCTTGAACACTTGAAAAATCATAAAGCAGAACCATATTGTAAGAAAAGAGCAAAACATTTCCTAGAACCCATGTGTGTGTGTGTGTGGTATGTTTTAGAAGAAGGCCAGTTAACAGGAATAGTTGAGGTTATGTTTAAACCTTCAGGTCTGGAGAGGATATGCTCTGCTCTGCTGTGCAGTGGCAAAAAAATACCTTTCAACATTTTACCACAAAATTCTGCATCACAAGTGTGCCAATGAACTTCTAAACAAGCCTGCATGCATTTTGGAAACCTGTCCAGTAAAGTAATGAAGCTAAAATATAACTTCTGTGGACCTCTACTAAACATGGGGGAGGATTGATCATGGTTTTGTTGCAGAGGTACCACTTTGTACTGGTACTGGGGGAAATTGATTTTATTAGTTAATCTTGCAACAAATTCAGCAATTTAACATAAATGAATTGTAAAAAAGAAAAGAAAAAGAAAGAAAAAAGCTTAGGCTAAAAACCGATGGCTTCGAGCAAGAAATGTCACAAATGATTGCATAAGGAGGTGCAAGCTGAACCTTTGCATTGCTCTCACTTAATCAGAAATGTGTGGTTAGACTTCAGGAGATGTGCAAACAAGATGGCCTGCCTTTCTTTTTTTAAATGTCTAGAAAAACTGCTGACAAAGAATGTGATCAACAGAAGGCAAGGCAAGGCAAGTTTATTTATATAGCACTTTTCAGGTACAAGACAATTCAAAGTGCTTTACATAAGATTAGGAATTACAATAAAATCAATTGAACAGAAAATCATTAATAGAATCATTCATAGGATTTACAATAAAATCATTCAAACAGAAACTGGCCAATGTATGGAAAATCTTAGTTAACCCAAGTTAGACCGTATAACATTCGTATATTCGGTCTACTGTGAGTCGGGACGTCATAATCTTTTCTGAGGATAAAAAGACTTTAATTTCTCTTGTGCTATTTTAATCAATGCAATAATTGTGTAAAGTAAATTACCATTGTTCCTTCTTCGAATGCTTTAGCTGTTGTCCAACAAACTGGGCCACTAAGCTATATTATGACCCTAGTTGTGTTATAAACAAAGCATCCACTCAGCAGGTTTACCTCATTTGAATACAGAAACTAGTGATATACCAAATACATGTTACAACCATTATTCTTATCCTGTGACATCATTTATATGAAAACAAAATCATGAAAATGATGTATTCTTAATTAGAATTAATGTAGCTTTAAAGAAAGGCCACGCTGCTGCGTCTCGCTCCGGTTAAGAAGCGGAGGAGGAGGCCTATTTATCTGTTTCTTGTCTGTGACTGTCGAGTCACCCGGCCACATGCTCCATCATAGTTTAAATATTCATAAGCTGCACCTTGAATATTCATAAGGCCACTATTATTATTTATGAACCTCACTTGTTGAGGTGTCACTTGATCTCTTAACACATGTGCATGCAGACGATTATGCACACTAGTGATGAAAGAAGACACCTATGTCTGCAGATTCCAAGCGAGTGGCGTCTTCTGGAACTGTGACGTCATGGTAAATAAAAACAGCGGCTTCCTGTTTAGGATCAAACAGCCTCTATAAAACTCCGGTTCTATAGATAAAATGAGGAGTTTGACATTTGGGAAATGAGCTCAAGCAGCTGGTTAGCTTAGCTGAGCATTAGGACCTGGTTTAAACACTAGTCTGTCATATCTGGTGCAAACTAGTTCACACTATTTATGTTATTTCTTTCAACACACTGTTGGCCTCTTGTCCCACTGTGTTTTAGATACTCAGAATGAATATAAAAACATGAATGGAATTATATTATACAAGGCAAAAACAGAGTTTGCACATTCTGATAAGCGTCATATTTGGCTTAGCTACCTTTTTTCAACACAACTTGCCAGTTTTTAGGCCTGCCACTTCTTTGGTCCTCCACTCGTACAGTGTCCTCACATAAAATATTTGCCATTCTGAGGCAAGTTATTGGCTAATTATGTATCTTTGCAACAGGCAGCGAGTAATAAAAATCCTATGTAAAGGTAATGTGTAACAGTTAGGGGTGCACCCATCGATCGGTCGGCCAATCTATCAGCCCCGATTTCCTTAATTTTGGGGGATCGGCCCCCAAACTAAATTGATACATTGAAGATGTAAGCTGTAAAGCCAAGTCTAAAGAAAAAAAACGTATCGGCAGGTCCGATTTTTTACCTTGTAAAGCCAAATGTATCACATTTGATACATATGTTTCTGAGACATTTTGCATCATTTGATTGTAAAAACTTTGCCCAACACTGAACACAGAATACAATATGAAACTTGTCTTCTGCCCCCTAATGGATGCCAGGAAGCAGAAGACTGCACTATATTTATTTTGACTTGTCACATGGTAATGAATGGTAGATTTCACCTCCAATTTTTTAAAATTTTCTTACACATTTTGTTAACGAGCTAAATAAGTACTACAGATTTTAGAAATTCGACGTTTTCGCCAGTTTTTCCTTGGTTGGGCTTAAAAGGGTAAAAGACTGGTGATTGGCCAGAAAACTGCAGTTGATGAACCCCTAGTAACAGTGGCTCAGTCCTTGAGTTTTTTTAATGTTTAGATTAGTTTTTGTATTGGAATACCATATTGCCAACAATACACTCCCAGGTATCCTAATTTTGTGACTACACACTGCTGTCAGGTGTTTCGTACTGTTTTCAGTCTGAAGCTCAGCATCCAGCTCAGCCAGATAGAACATTAAGCTAAAAACTATATTATGATGGCTTCTTAAGTTAATAATAACTTCCCTGCAGAAGTACACTGCGGTTGTTACTGCAGACAAATAACTGATCATCTTTGGATCTATCAAAGGAGATGGTGAGCTACCCTTCACTGCCTCTTTGAGACCAGGGCAACTGTACTGCTACTTCCAGTAAGATCTTTAATCCAACCTTTCTGCACCTCTTTGAGGAGCTGGAACTGATGTAACAGTGTAACACGAACACACACACACACTCAGCTGTCCTCTCTCTGATGAGTGTGTTATCTAACAAGTCACAACAGCTATATTTCTGTGTGCGCGGAAATAAGCGCCGATGAGTCTCGGCCCTGAGTACACACATGCCAGCCATGTTGCCAGAACCAGCAAAACAGCAGGTGTGTGTGTGTTTGTGTGTGTGTGTTTCTGCTGTGCCAGTTTTAGAACAAATTTGAGATTATAGGCACACCAACTGTCGGTGGATGAATTGATTCAGCAGACAAAAAGTGATCCCATGTGCTGAATATGACATAAAATCCTCAGTGAAGTGTCATTAAGATGTGACAAAACTTTGTAGTTGTGTGCGTGTGTGTGTGTGTGTGTGTGTGTCTGTGATGCACACAGACAGAAATGTCTGCTGGATTGTGGGTGACGCACATCTTGAGGCCTTTGCTCAGTCATCTCTGTAGTACTTTGAGCCTGAGTGTTTTTTTTTAAGTTTCATAACATTTCCTCCACTACTGTACACAGTTTCTGCAAAAATCCATGGAAAATATTTATTTCATTTAGATTTAGTTATGGATATAGCATCAACTGGTATTTTGAAGTATTTATTTTAACTTTAAGTCATGTAACAAGTTTGCTCCATAACCTGAACAGTCTTGTACTCTTAGAATCTGTGTTGATCATAAACAGGTTCATCTAAACAAATGACACGTGAAATAGGCGATTTGTTGATATGAATTCAATTGAATTACATCCGCTGCTAGTTTTACCCTCTTAAAACTACTTGAAGGTTTCCCAGGACTGGACAGATCTAGCTAAAGTCTCTGAGAACCACAGAAACGTTATCACAGGATCTGTGAGGTAGCTTGCAGCTCTTTGCTTTAAAGTGGCTGAAATGAGACAGAGCTCGCTCCGTTTGACCTGCAGGGGAGATGTGCAAGAAAAACAGCCTTTGCTGGATAAATGGAAAAACGTACTTTGAATAGATAATCAAATTAACAGCAGACATGTCCGAACCTTTTAAGAGAAGAATCAAGCAAAGCAGAATGCTGGAAATGTTCTGGTTTTGGGTTTTTTCCTTCTTTAAGCAGCCGGGCAACTGCTGATTTAGCCATGAATTCAGTCTTGTACCAGAGCGGGAGACCATCTGAAAACTAAAGATAAAGCAGAAGACGAGTTTTCAATTGGGATGTTTAGGACACGAGAAAATCCACCAACATAAACTGTAATAGAATAGCCAAGTCAAAAGCCAAACCTGATTCAGGATGGGAGGATTTTAATAGGTTTAAGAAAACACTCAAACTGCAGCTGAAGGAATTTTTCACAGGAAACTGATCATTAGGCAAAATGTCTGTTAAAGACGCATAGATTGCCAACTTCTGAAACCTTTCCACAGATAAATATAGCATCTGCTGATATTGATGATGAGTGTATGAATGATATGACTAATCTTCCTTCACCTTTATCTGTGGTAACTTTTTCAAAAAAGGATCAGATTGCTCGTGTATGTCAAGAAAACAGCAATTTCACAGGGATTTACCTTTTCATAAGACCATATTAGTGGCAGGTAGATAAAAGGTTACGCTACATTTTTCTAATAATGAATGCCAAATAATAGAAAAGTCATATCTATATATATGTGGCTCTCGATCTATTGGATTAATGCGGGGTCTCTAGGTAACAGATGACAGGGTGCCACATTTGATCAAACTGTGCACGTCTGTCTGTTGACATGAGCATCATACTTTCAAAGTAGATGTTTGATTAATTCACTGAGACATCATTTTACCCTGGGAACTTCCATTTGTGCAGAAAAAGCAGGCACTGCATGATAAGAGAGAATTTGTTGTTTCGACTTTTTACATCTTAAATTCAGCTCAAAGACTCTCCGAATCTATTAAAACTGGATCCGGGTCAGTATAGATATTAACTTTGCAGAGTGTTTGAAAGGTTCAGCACAGTAGTTTTCTATTTTGGGACAAAGGGGGCGAGGGTGTGAAGTAGTTTAATCTCTTCCAAGCTACATTTATCACAGGGATCTTCTTGTGTAATTTTGTCTGTGAATAATGGGGTCTGTGAATGACTTTGATCTGAATGAGACCAGAATTAATCGAATGTGAATGAGTCTGCTTGGGACTTTATGCTCTCATCGCCTCACAGATCTGTGTTTTCCAGTTGATCTCTCATTTGGTTTTAATTGCTTTCTCACCAGAATCTGTGATGCAAGATGTGTCAGAAATAGAAGATGAATCCATTTAAAATGAATCGCACGGGCGTGTGCTCGTAGCTTCTCATTTGCCGGGTGCTGCAGGATGTCGTCCGTACCTGCAGGAAATCCATTCTTCTTTTGCCACTGAGCAAAAGTAGCAACAGTTCTACATGAGGCCAGATGGATTCAGAAACTGATGAAGAACCCAAATGTGGGCTGGGTTATATTATACACAATATTTAAAATTGCCCTGTGGGTCCAAATGTTCCAGGAATCAGTTTAATTACCATGAGGTTCCCTTTAAATCTCATTTAAATTTCTTCCTATTTAAGCGCTTTCACAGTCTGTAGTCTACGCTCGCTTTCTAAATTAATGGGTTAAATTAAATGATCATTTCTTTTAACTGATGAAGGAAAATGAGGTTAACAAGGCACCCAGAACTCAATTTTGTCCAGACATCCCAGCAGGCAGATGCCATTCCCCCTGTGTTTTATGATAGTGAATTTTGGCCGCTGTCATGGCTGTGACCATCACTTCAGACACTTGATCTCAGTTTTTTTTAAAACAGACCTGGCTGTGATGCTACTGTGAGGCTTTGTATCACTCAACAAGATGTCAGCCATGTAAAGGGATCCCTTTTTATTTGTGTCTGCTGCGGTGAAACCATAGAAAGAGTAGACTGGATGATTTGGGTTTAAGAGGGCTAGCTGTTTATTACAG
>JAVQJG010064753.1:0-23231 GCA_036024015.1 Craterocephalus amniculus | reverse complement strand
TGTTGCGGTTAATTTTGTAGTGTTGTGGCTTATTTTGTTGTGTTGTGGTTAATTTTGTAGTGTTGTGCTTAATTGTGTTGTGTTGTGGTTTATTTTGTAGTGTTGTGGCTTATTTTGTTGTGTTGTAGTTAATTTTGTAGTGTTGTGGCTTATTTTGTTGTGTAGCGGTTTATTTTGTAGTGTTGTGGCTTTTGTTTGCTGTGACACTTCTGGGCCACCTTAATATATTCTTAGATTAATATGTTCACATCCGCAGCAAACTACTTCATCTTTTAGAACTGATTTTAGATGTTTCAAGTTGTTCCAAGGGTGCTCTAATAAACTGAGTAACAGTGGTGATACAGTGTTAAAATACAGTGGTGAACCAGCGGCAAGACTGGACTCATCCAAAGGTAGCAGAGTGCTCAGCACATAGATCAGCAGGGTACTTCCTCTTCACCCCTCTGATCTCTAACAGACACTAATCAGATGTGGGCCTGGAGAGGCAAAGAGAGAATTTAACATTTCATGAAGTGCTGCTCTGAAGCCCTTCTAACTTTTTCACATCACTCATTGCAGAAAAAGGATTGATGTCACAAAGCAAAACTGAAAATGCCACAAACAAAGCTCTTGGAAGAGCATCAGCTGCCGAAGCTCATGCCCAACATCCATTTTAATGACAGTGATCTTCATTTTAATTAGACAAGGTATTCCAAATTTCTCTACCTTTCTCTCCTAAGTGAGAAGATGGATGAACATCAACACTGACAGAGACATATCTAGCTAGTGAAAAAGAAATTAACATGTTGCCTGAACAGAGCAGAAAACACGAAATACTCCTCCTCCCAAATATACACACACACAGACACACACATTTCATCATCCGTTTTACAAAAGCACAATAAATTCCAGAAATATGAATTTTGATTCAAGCTACTTTAACATCTTCACCAACTACTATGATGAAATGATCTTTCTCTAAAATGTCTGAGACCAAGCCTCTTTAAAGCCACAGTTTGAAACATAAATAAAAAGACAGAGTGAGCGTGCATTTCAGAGAAAGTGAGGAAAACATGAAGCTTTTAAACCTGAGCTTCCATCTTTCGAGAATTCATAAATTAATCACCAGGCAGTGAATATGTCCAAACAAACACATGAAAGTTAGATGCTGCTCAAGTATGTGTGTGAGGGTGTGTGTGTGAAAAGAGAGGGTGTAAATATAGAATCTGTGCGTGATCCTTGACTTGTAATTAAGCATATAGCTTCACACAGTTGCATATGCACGTGCGCACACACACACAAATGCTTTTGGAGTTAATAGCCCATACTTAACTCACAGTTACAGAAATGAAAGCCCACACTCTTTGTGTCTTTTACATTATCACACACACACACATATGCACAAAGAGGGCACAGGCCCACATCTAGGACTGTCAGATTAGAGAGGATCCTTAATTTGTGTGACTCAGTGGAGTTTTGCTGGCTAATGAGATTGGGCTAATTGGTATCGTTACTGTAATCTTCTGAGGCGCAGGACAACACGTTTAAACATATACACACTGATCACACTTAAAATCTGTCAGCGATGCTAAAGGTCATTAGCGGCTATGTTCATTCCCAAAGCTATGCGATGTAATGGGGAGGGGAGCGCATAAACACTGTGGAAGTTCAGCAGGGTTAAAACAGTCATTTGCTAATTCCAGGATGCATGTTGCCCAAAGAAAACATGCTGTAATTACACAGGAAAAAAACAGAACAAGCTAAAGTAACACTGTCAGACATAACCATGGATCTTACTATGCAACACATTTTCCCGGCAAATTAAAGCGTATGCTGTTGTACCAAACTCTTAATTTGTCAAATTTCCGCATAAACAGATGAGACCATAAGTTTTTAACCCAAGTTCACTTTACATACATATCCCCCCCCCTTTTTTTCAAACCACTTTAAAACTAAATCCGTCTGCACTTTTAATTACCTCTCAGCAGATGCCAACAAATATACAAGGTGATACACTGGTAATTAAAACTGCTGAAAAACAAATACAAACTAAAGCAGCACATTCTTCTCTATGTACAATGAAGGTGAAGCAGGTTTTACAAATGAACACATAGGCTGGAAAAAGGGTTCAACACAATTTCACTCAGTCCACCTTAACTATTAAAACTGCTTGAATGCTCCTCATGGTCTTGTAGTTACAAAATATC
The DNA here is from genome assembly GCA_036024015.1 of Craterocephalus amniculus. Taxonomy (NCBI): domain Eukaryota; kingdom Metazoa; phylum Chordata; class Actinopteri; order Atheriniformes; family Atherinidae; genus Craterocephalus; species Craterocephalus amniculus. The sequence goes on along the minus strand of JAVQJG010064753.1, from coordinate 21,045 downwards.
ACTAACTAAAAACCACCAAAACATGATTTCCTTGTGAAATAAGTAGAATAATTATTAAACTAAGCAAACAGATTATGGTTGGCAGAGTGATTTCTAATTTATATTTGGAACTGGTCATAAGTAAAGGGACCTCTTAATTACAGATCAGACACAAGCATGAGACCAAGGTCAAAAATATAAATATCCAAAAATGAATGGAGTGACGTGGCAGATGCAGAAATATCCACCAGATCCAAGCATGGAATTGTAGTGGAAAACTAAAATAATTTACAGTGTTCCTAAGACAAGAAAGAGAAAATTATATGTAAACACTTAGAACGTGTATATCCTCTGTTTTCTGTCAAGGCAACTAGTTTTAGTTGACTCCTCTTGTTTGAATTTTTATTTCTGGTTAACAACTTCCTCTTATTTCCTTCATGCAACCATACCACTGCCTCCGAATAGTTCTACACATGCTGACTTGCTCCACCCACACAGTAGCAGTGTGCATAATCTGGAATTTCTTGTTTGCAACATTTTTAGAGTTCAATTTATATTCACTTGGCAACTAATATGGAAACGCAGCTAATTAGAAGGTTGATCGCAACAGATCACCTGAGGGCCTTGCAACAAACTAGCAATAGTATTGCAAGCAATGTGTAAGTATTCACTCAGCATGGGGCTAATTACAACAACTATCATTTTATAATAAAAAGGCTTTGGGTAAAGCCCCACCAAATCAACTTGGCCTTTCTCAGTGAGGAGTAAACAACTACCTAAAGATAAGTATGTTACTGCAGGCATTTGAAAGCTTCTGCCTAGGCATTGCGTAAAATGCAAAGATGAATTTCCCCATGGGGAACGCTGGAATATAACTTAACAAGCTTAACGGGTATTAGAAATTCATCACTTAATATATAAATACATCTATTTTATTTCATTCATTTCCGAGACCAAATATAATGAATGTAGTGCAAGTCTCTTTGCATAAGTAGGCTATCAGTCTCACTTTTGGCTCTGGTCAGGGGGATGGTATGAGGCTGGCAGAGTGAAACAAGAACAGTAGCTAATGTTAGCACTAATGTTAGCATTAGCAGTAGAGATGAATAGAGTGCCTGGCAGCAAGGTCTCATCTGTCCACAACTAGAGACAGGTGGACTTTTGAGCCTGGCTTCAGGTTTCTAAGATGAGTCATGGTGTGTGTCACACACTCAGAAACATACGTTGCACACAATGGATTTCAGAAATCGTAAATCATTAAATTAAGGGTTTGTTTGTTTTTTGTTCTTCTTCTTCTTTTATAAAGATATCTCTTTTAATTGTTTTTTACATTATTTATTATTATTATTGGTGGTAATGCTCCTCTTTCACATGCCAGAGCAAGAGTCAAAGGGTTGTTTTCAATATAAGCAGCAAAGGAACATAATTTTGCATGTGTTGCAGGGCCTTTGTGATGCTAAAATATGTTGGGGAAGTTTGCTTTATCACTAAGGGGGGAAACTAAGCTCTGCCACCTGTTCACCAGATCCAAAGGATCTATTGAATATTCTTATAAAATAAAAAAATGAGGGTAGAAGAATCAAAGCACTTCCTGGCTGCCTGTGGCACCGCTTCTGAAGACTGGCCTATTTTTAGGCTCTGACCTAAAGCAGCAACCCTCTCTTTTAACCTCATAAATGTGGACTAAGATGCTGCCAATACAATAAAAACAGGAATCCATCCGGCCAATGTGGACATTTAAAGATAGGATCGCTGACTCATTCTATCAGGTGACAGCAATGAAGTGACCAATATTAGGGAGGAATTACTTGCTCTTTCACACAAACAGACATAGCCCAGCCATGCAAGAGGCAAAGATTGTATCTTCAGTGAAAATCTGACACCTCTCTTTAAATGTAAAACCAGACTAACTTGACTAAGCTCTGATCAGATGACTTTATTGCCATAATCAACTCATTAGACTTTCACAGCCTTACTATTTTCCCCTGCCTCAGAAAATGTTTACCAAGGGATTTAGGGAGAGATGCCATGTTTGCCTTGCAATCAGATCTGAGCTGGAATGTGGGCTGGAGGAGGAAGGCCTCTTTCCCTGCTTTGCTTGCTAGTGGCTGGGTGGGTGGTGTTGGGTAGATGGGACGTAAGGAACTAGCTCAAAGTGCTATTTCTAAACTGCTCAGCTCATGAGTGTGCACACACACTTACACACACCCACACACACACACACACACACACACACCCCATCTGTTTCCCGGACTCTCTATCAGATGAGTCCTTAAACAACTCCCTCATGAACACAGTTTGCTTAATTCCTTCTCCAGAGGAGCATCCCTAAATAAAGCCTGGCTGCCATCAAGCCAGCATGCATGGGTTTTACTGGATGTTCATCCTCGGCCTACAAAAATAGAGATCATGGTTACACAAAGTTCACACTCTGATCATACACACAAGACTGGCTATCTGCTCTTAATGTAAATTAGCTTATAGCTACTGTTTCAAAAGACACAGCAGCCTCCTGTGGGAGAACTTGTTTATGTGCAACATAAGAACTGATATTTCATCATGTGTCAGAATTGTAAAATTTCACATTATTGAAAAATCATAAAGCAGTTTTTACATTAACCAGTGCACGAATGTATGCAATAAAAAAATATTGGGGCTTTGAATTTTGTGGCACCTTCGTATCTTTAGATTTGACCATATTTTTTATTATTATTTATCTATTTATTGAGAGAGAGAAAGAGAGAAAAAGACCCACTCTTGAATTGTCTCTTGACATATATAGGAAGCAACATTTGGAGGAATAATTTCTTCTCACATTATGCATAAATGCTTTTAATCAATCTTATAAAGTATGTTGGGGTTGATTACCTCTTTGAATATTGATACCTGTTCTGTTCTCAGTAACACTCATTAGCAGTGTTACCCCCATAATTCTTTCTATATTCATCCCATTTATTTGACAAGCGTCACTAAAAGTGTTTAAATGGTCCAACATCCTGACATGTGTTGACTGAAACTGAAGGAGAGACATGAAAAAAAGACTGGGAGAGAGGGAGAGAAAGGAGGGTGAAATGGGTAGAAAGAAAAATGAGACTCGTTGTAAAAGCCTGTGCTTGTTAGCACTGTGTCACACGAGCGTCCATATATCATCTCTGTGTCTGTCACCTGACCCCCATGTGTCACAGACCCCCAAACTGTCCCTTCCAACACCAGCCCCTCTCTGGTAACCCCCAGGCCCTCTTTGCACCACTCTCTCCCCCAACTACCACTGAGTGTTAGGCAGTACTTTACAGCCTCTGAAAGGGAACTAAAGACCGCTGAGGATTGAGATGAATTACAGCCGAGGGAGCACCTTTAACGAAGGGCGTCCAAATTTACAGCTTTGCCAGCTTCCTTAACTTCCTGGGAGGAGATAAAGCAGATCTTGGTTTTGACAGAGTCCCACCAAGAGCTTAGGGAGGGGCGAGCAGAGAGAGGGAACGAGAGACAGGGAGAAAGGAAGATGAAGCTTAGTTTACAAAAGGAGAACCTAATGAATGAAAATATATGGAGCAGAATACCCCTTGTTATTTGCTCCCCTGACATGAAAAACGGCAGCCAAACGTCAAGTAATATTTATTGCGATCAACAGTTAGTGAGAGGGTACGGACACAGATGCCCTGACTGCACTCACTAACCATTTTGTGAAACAGAAAGAGCAAGCCGCAGCATGAAACATATTTTTCATTTATTTATTTATTTTTCTCTTTTTCTTTGAAATCAGTCGGTTTAAACTCTTGTTAAATCAGCCAAGAATAAAGTGGGGGAAAAAAACAGCATTTGAGTGCTGTCTAAACCTGAATGAAAAGGCCTTTGTAGTTCACTCTGTTGGGTTTGTAAAAACAAATACACACTACATCAAGCCAATCATTTATCGTCCAGACAAAGATCAGACTAATATTGACTGAAAACCACCTGAAAGATGAGATATTGAATACTAATGAGAAGGGACTTTCTTTCCAAGCTGCTAATCACAGTTAGTCATTTCAAGAGGCAGAAAAAAATAAAAGAGGGGGGGGGGTGCTGGAGGCGGGGACAAAAAGCCATCTTCATAAACATATCCTCATTTTCAAGAGTGGTGTATGGGGTCTAACTGCAGGCAGACTCCTATAAGAGCTGTGAATTGTATATCAGCCTCCAAAGCTGGCACTTTAATCCTATTTGCATTCATATGACTATGGCTGGATCCTGGGAGCCTTTATCCTTAGATTTACCCATTTGTATGCCCCTGTGAGTGCAAGAACTATGCACGATACCAGTATCTGGATGTCTCTCACATCTTTCGGCCTATTTCTCTCGTGCAGCCTCTGCCATTCACTGGCTGAAGAGGTGCCGGGAGAACTTATTGGAAAACGGTACAAATAAGTAAACATGGAGACTCTGGGACAGGTAATAGACTCTCATGAGCACACATGCAGACACACACATGTGCGCACACACCCACACAAACACACTCAAGTCTTGTCCATAGATGCAGAGAGAGGAGAGACGAGGAAGAGCCTGAATTAAATACTCCTAGTGGCTCCCTGGTGGAGAGAGCCACAGGCTTAGCTCCACGGCGGCTGATTTGTGAATCTCTTCTCCTTAAACAGCTCTGTGCCTCTGTGCACACGTTGTGCTGGGGCAGAAAGGAGTGAGGGGGGTTATGGGAGAACTGGTTTCACCCATTTGCACATTAATAAACCTCCCGAAACATTTATTAAAAGCTGTGAGAATAGACAGTATTTACATTTCAAACTCCCAGGGACATCAGTGAGTTTGGCAAGGGCCACACTGTGGGCCTCTGTGGTCTTGCAAATCCTCGGCTGCACACAGGGGCATGATAATGACATCCTCTGTCCAATTACTCTTGCTGCCAATAGCATTGGTCATGATGGAGAGGAACACACTATTAACCCTGTTAGCATTATCGACACAACCAGCACTCATCAAATCAAGACTCTATTAAGTTGACGATGAAGGTGACTATAAGAGAGATCAAAACATGACTTCTGGAATTATTATTATTATTATTATATTACTGAATTAATAATAATAATAATAATAATAATTTCAGTATTTTATATTCCAGTGTAGTTAATTATTCCTTCATGTGAGAGACATTATTTGAGCTTATCAATATTAATGGTAGGCTAAAAAGGCAACCACGCTGCAAAATCTGCAAATATAATGCCCCACCTTATCAATTCATAACATAGACTAGCTTAACTGTCAGAAAAATCTGAAGTCACACTTAACCGAGCCCAATACCTACTATTAAGATGGCTCGACATAACAGGAAGGCTGCCAATAATTGTACATAAAGATATGGAAAAGCCACAGTCCACTTATGAATATTTCATGAATTCCGACACAAAGAGCATGCTAAAAGGATCAAAGAGAGAAACGGGAGAGGAGTCAACGTGAACATCCAAACAATATGCAAGAATCCCGACAGTATAGGTCACATGCAAAAAGACCGGGGTCACACTGAAATTGTCCATCAGTCAGACAAGCAGAACTGATTTGGATGCTAAATAATGGTTTAGATATTCAAAAATTCCATATATATGCGAAAGGCTTCAGTGCACCCTGGATCTGGCCTATCAGAGGAGCGCTCTGCCACTGCACTCCCTCATGCAGACCCACGCCGTGCCTCTGAGCCTTTGACTAACACGCACACACTCGCAGATATGCAGACATTCTGAGACAGAGTACATGTAAACACACACGTTCACACATATCCACTGAGTCTCATACCCTCAGATAGACATAAACATAGACATATATTACAAACTGCATATGCGTCTCTTATAAAAATGAAAACAACGCGTAAAACTCAATTAGGTTACAATTACTTGCAATGATTTACTAGAAGCTTGGTGTCAATCAGAATCTAATTTCTTGGGTTGGAATAGTGCCAGAGTAGCTAAAATCCTGCTGTGAAAATAAGGCAGCATGTGTGTTGGAACAGGTATTTGTGTTGAAATGTTGAACAACAGAGGAAAGTAATGGTCTATTTTGCAATCCTGATTCCTCAAAGCCGCATGTCCATATGGTTGTATGTTTGTTCTCCTCTTTCATGATCGGCAAAAGTGTGGCTGAAAGTGGGAAAATCTGGCATCGTCACTGCAAACTGTGCCCGTCCTTTGTGTCCTGTACATTTCAAAACAGCATAATCAATGGAAAATGTATACAAGGCAGTGTCTTAAAATCACAACATGGTGTCGCAATTATATTGTGATCTTCTGTTCATTCAAAGGGCCGTCTCGTTGTGATTGTCATATGCCACTTGCCATTGAAATGTGTTTTTCATGTTTCTCATCTCATTGAATGTCAAACATCTCTTATTGAGGGAGCCAAATCCATCTGATGATTTTTCCACCCTACTCAAATGGAAATGGTGCATGTGACAAAACAGTGGTATTAACATAATAAAGGAATTCGACTTACAAAAACCTCAACATCTGCTGGGTTGGAGGGAGTAATGGATAACATTTCTTTGAATCCAAATGATGGATCTGATGGCGCTTAGACAGTCATTCAAATCATAATGTCTCAGGAGAGGCCAATAATAGGAACAACATGGGATTAATCTCAACACTCTCGACTCAGAGGAGACAAAATATGCATGGTGCTGTAGATCTAAAAAACACTGTTATAAACAAATTTGTGTGAGTTTTCTCTTTTTTCTTTCTTTATTCATGGAAGCTTGGAGCGTTGAATGTTCTGGAAAGGAATGAAAACAAGAACCAAAGGAGAGTACAGTACCGAAAGAAAAAAGGAACTGCAGCATGGCACTAAATGAGATTATCAAAAATCAGTAACAACATGGCTCTTTCCCCATTGTTATCACATGTTAATCATAAATATTTTGCTACATAACTACAAAAAAAGCGATTCCTTTGGTGAGTGGTACTTTTAACAGCCGCCAAATGAGATCAAATCAGTGACTGCAGGACTTTAGAGAGAGTCCAAGATTTCCCCTCGACATGGACATAAATCTTTGCTGAACGCATCTTCTCCCTCTGCTGTCAACTGTCGCCTTTGCAACTTGATTTTTGCCATTAATCCCATTCATGTTTAATACTGGTGATTGGACCGTTCTTTTTGATGTGCCTTATTCAGACTGGCCAGATAGCTAATGACAGAAGAGGGAAATCAAAGTGAATAACAGACATGTTTAAAATCTGGGGATTTCCGGGCCAACCAAAGTGCGTACAGCAACCTGAATATGATGGACAGATAATTCCTTGTGAGCTGACCTCCAAGACAAAGGTTTAATAATAAATACAGCATGTCTGAATTAAAAAAGACACTGTTCTACATTTTTTATGTAAATGTATTTCTGCATGTAATTAAAAATGAATGATGACAGTGCTCACCTTTGTGGACCTCGGGCCCCAGCTTTGTGGCTGACCATGGAGACAAAGAGCTGAGACCTCAGAGAGGACAGACTGTAAGGCAAGGTTGCAAAGATTGAGGGAATCTGAGGGGTGCGAAAGTGCTGTCTAGGGAAGCAAGCACCTCTTCAGAGCCCACTTTAAAGACTGTCCAGCCTGTACAAATAACCACGGGAATTTCTGGCTTGTGATTAACGTGCTGGCTGGAGGTTTAAATCACTCCGAGAGTGAGATGGCACAGTGTTTGACTGTGTGATATACTCCCTAGCAGAGCTCCTCTGATGGGAAGAACATTACTGATGAGAAACTAAAATGAGATTGCAGAGAGCAGGGGCAGGAATTAGGGCTGACCTGAATGGGTCCCGGGGTAACATAGAGGCTATCACATTAACCTGACGGGGGCTCCTTTAATAGGGTCCAGGGCTTAAACTGATATATCAATTTCCCTCCATGTGGACGACTTCAAAGGCCAGAGCTCATTCTCGCCGTTTGTCCAGGCCCCCCATCAATCTCTCGCTGCTGTGGGCATCATCACCTCCAGCCAGAGACAAGCCAGGATAAAGATCAGCTCAGCAGGCACCAACCAATCGGTAACTTCGTCCTAACTGTCCATTGAATGGTCAGGAAAACTACTAGGCCTCTCTTTTCAATGATCTATTGAGGAGGGAAGATGCAAAGCAACACAGTAAATTGATTTCAACATCCAGGTCGATAAAGTCTAACAAATATTCCGCTTCACTATCACAGGATGATTATAACTATAATCATGGCTGACAAACATATCTCAATCTGTGTGTGCTAAAGTCACATTAATTACCCCGGTCATGTTAAATGTGCCATTAAGCAACACAGTTATAGCATTTGCCTCTGCTGACATCTTGAAGATTCAGTAAAAGTGTGGCAGAGCACCTTCCAGTTTATCCGCACAGTTTGGATTGAAAGACTCTCTCCCCAAACAACAGACGCACAAGGATCCCTTTTCTTTTCACTAAACTCTCTGTTCTCAGAAATCATATCAAAAAGCCTCTCTCGCAGTGCAGGCCCTCCAGGGTTCTGATGTCACTTCCACTGTAACACTCCACTGATGACTGACATATGCTTCACATAAGCGTGAACAAAAAAAAAGAAACCAAAAGAAAGGGGGAGAAAAAAAACATACAAGCTACACACACCCTTTTTGTTTAAGACGACATTTCCGACTTTACGCTAACTTGTTTTGTCAAAACAATTCCCGAAGAAATTAAACGACACATTACTCAAGTCAAACCTGAAACCCAGATCTGACACAACAAACCTAATCCAGTTTGAGCAGCCGCTGTGTTGTGGTGTCCTCAGAGTGTGTGTTTTTCTTGAAACATGGCTTGGGTTTCAGGAAGTCTTAGGCCTGGAGTCAGTCATCGAGAGGGGGGGTGTCACAGCACAAAAACATGGACTCCGATAGTGCTGATAGTAGTCCTGAGCAAATCCTTCAGAAGAACTTTAACTGACTGCAAACAATGTACAAAAAGTCTTTGGGTCTTTAGGAATTACTAAAAGGTGTTCAGCATTCAGCTGTAAAACACACATTTAATACAAGGATTTTATCTTAAACAAGTAAAGTAGTCAAGTAGTAGTTTTTTTTTTAAAAGCAGCAGGAAGTAGATATCACAGAGGTTTTAGTGTGAAAACAAGTAAAACTCCATATATGTCGCAGATATCCTTTTGGCTTTCACCTTGTGATCAGACGCATAATGTAGCTAGAGAACAAAAGATGGCAAATATTTTGGGAAGGGGAAAAGAAATGGGCTATGTAGTGGAGTTGCAAGAGTGAAACTGAGTGGGGTAGTGCACCAGAAGAGCCCGCTGGTGTGGGCTACACTTTGCGGAGTGTAGAAGCTGAGATCTGTGAATACAGATCAGGGGAGATGTGAGGGAATTTTACAGCAGGTATTGTCTGTCACTCACCCCGTCTGTCTGTGTGATCACTGCCTCCTCTGCTGCCGTTTTATCTTCCACTCTCTCATACACTTAACACATGCGTGCACACATACACACACACATACATGCAAACACTCCTCCCACCAGAGCTACCACAGAAGACCTGGTGCTGTGGTGTGCCCTTGCCAGAAAGTGACAGGGGTTCCAATAAGAAAACCAAAAATCAAAGGGCCATTATTCCTATTATACGTTATGATACCTCGCTTATGTCTGGCTTGGTATAAGTTCCTGGCATCTGGATTTGACTGAGAATACAGCACAGCACATAGAATCCAATTTTTTTTTAATGATATTTAGACATAACGTAAAAACACAAACATATTGATGATTTCTTTCATTTGAATGATGTCTAAAAGTGGACAAAACTGGAAACAGAGACGATTACATTGCCTGGCACTTCGTGTGTATTCTCAACAGCAGGGAGACTCTGAAACACCATCAAAAAATTGAAAATGATGATTTGGATTCTCTATCGCCTTCAAAGGTTTTGAACATCACTGGTCAAAACTGAAATAAGTAAGCTCAAAATGAAGAGGACACATATTTGTTTGGGACAATGTCAACCATGTCTAATCCTGAAACCACCACCTCCTCATAGTCCACAGCAAACCACCCTTATGCTTAAAACTTAGACTTTATTGATATCACTCAGATTACACACTATCCAGCAGATATCAGAATGACAAGAAAAAAGAAAGACATTTAGTGAATCTAAATAAAAAATAATAAACTACACTATAAAAACATGTTCTTTACATTCTAGATACAAATTTCTTTGTTTTTGTTTTTCCTCATTAAACTTATTTTTCATACAAGGTTTCTTTTACTTTTGGGTTGCTTCTGAATAGAATAGGGTCTTTTTGAATCCTCAAATGTTTATTTGAAAACTTTTGACCATTACTTTTGTGGTTCGAAGCATGTTTTCTACAGTTGATTCTTCCACGAATGTCATATTTACAGCAGGTGCCTCTGCACATAGTAGACCAGAGCGGGAAAGTCCTTCAAAGTGTGATTCATCTTCCTTTTGCTTTCAATCAGGGTGTTTAATTTACCTTTCTAAGAGTTTCTGTGTGAAGTTCTTAATGTTTTTTTTTAGAAACATCGCTGATAAACTCTGATTTCCAGCATGTCCAGCATGCTATGCAGCAGCAGTCCTTGGCTGCTCCATAACTACATGGACATGATTTAAGGACTAAAACTACTTTAAAATATTTGCTCAAACCTTTCTCAATGCTCTACAAAACAAATGCCTCACTGTTGTTTTGAAATAAAAAATATGTAAATATCTATAAAATGTGCATTTATGGAGATCAGTTTGTCTGTTCAAAAAACTTGTCTGCCACAAAACTTTAGCATGTCACACTATGTAAACAGGTGTGAAGCATTCCACTTTTTTCATTCGACAGAATCGCAGCAGAGCAATAGTTTTCTGTGCACAGAAGTGTCAGTGTTGATTTCTAGTATGAGTCGAGCAAACGCACATATAAAGCTACCATGACTGTTTAATCACGGTGCTCTGTAAATGGGAACAGGCTTGGAGTCTCATTCAGCTAAAACTGGCAGCTGTTGTGTGTCGTTAATTCTGTAAATATAGTCACTTCTCTCATGTGTCTGAGAATCATCCACATTTAGGCCAGATAAGCAACAGCTTTTCCGGTTCTGGTAACCTGGGCAAAATGCAAATGACTTAAAAGAGCTCCAAGGAAATCTTCCTTTTGGGGAAATGCATTCTTCTTGTGAAAGGACACAAAACAAGGTTGCCAACCTGACTACAAGATGTTGAAATGTAAAGGATGAGGAAACATAATTTGAATTAAATAGAATTTATTGTTGTCTGTTCATGTTCCAGTTGTAGCTCATCTTACCCTAACTGAGCAACAATGAGAAAAAGAAATGCTTTGCTTTTTAAGAGGCAGTGCAGCATCCAAAGTGATGGTTTAGCACTTGTATTGTTCCTAAAGTTGGAGCAGAGAGGCAAAAACATTCTGGCTCTTCTTTTATGGGCTATCAATTATCTTTTTTCTGACACATTATTTGCAGGGCTGGAGGAAAATAGGGAACAGCACGGTCAGTGGTTGACCACAAAGACTTCTGGGAGCTGGCAAGGGCAGTGTGCGTGGGTGATGCATCCACCCTGGGACTGTGCCAGGATGTCTTTTTGACCAGGTTGCTAAATCACTAAGAACCCGCGACAGAGCTACACACAGCCTCTGGGAAAAGCAGACAGACACAATTAGATGACATGACATTCATGAAGTTGATTACTTGTTGGCAGACTGAACTCATTTCAGTTTTATCTGCAATTGTGGTACACTTTGGCATCAAGCAAGTGATTTGACGAAATTTTGACTTGCTATAAAAACATTTCTTTTTTGGATCATCTTTTCTATCACTCTCATCTTCATCTTTTCCATTTAATTTCTCCCTAATGACCAACATACTGTTGTGACGATTTTTACAGCCATATTACTTTTAAATTCAGAACAGCTAAGGCTTTTGGGGAAATTAAATAACCTGAGGATTGAGCTACTTTAGAAAGCCCAATTAAAATATTTGCCTCTAGAGGAAAATATTGCCTGAAGTTGAATGGACGGTAATTTTACGCATGGATTTTTCCATCCTAATTCTCAAAGCTTTGAATAATCCGCAGAATTTGTTTTACAAAACAAGGGGTTTTAGCGTTCCGTGCTGGAGCTGGGGTGGTTGAATTTTTAGAGAGCTGTGTTTGAAAACAAATAACACAGCTTCTCAGAGGGGTTACACATTCTGTTGTGTTAATTGAACATGATTCAGTGATTCAATTCAGTGCAATTGTCTGCTTTTACGGTATTATTGCAGATTTACCAGAGCAAGATCCAGGTTTTAATGATCACTTACTTTTCTGGTGGCTCATTATAGTATATTATATTTCAGAAAAGCTACTGTATGTTCATCACTGTGATCCTGGACAATCTTCCAGTCTATAGTGGTTAACTCCTGTGTACCTCCCCCAAGTCCTTTATCCAAGATATCCCGTATCGGTTGAGCTCACAATATCTTACACTACAAAATGTTCATCCAAGCTCTGCAGTTAGGGCTTTTAATTACCTTCATGTCACCATATCTACACCTACACATACATATAGAATAAGGGTCAAATTTGAATTCCCATCTTACAGCACCTTCCATAACTCTAATGTTTAAACCCCACTGTGCATAAAGATCAAAGTCTTATAAAGTTGGAATAACCCTTATTACTTCTCATTAGTGGGGAACCTGATGCATACTGGCATGTCTAACAGTTGCTGTGGTCAGTTGCTGATGCCTCCAAATGGGCCAGCCCCTGTGTGAAACCAGCTGACCAGACAGTGAAGCAGTCCCTGAGTCTTGTTGAGTGTGGCTTAGCATGAACTCCATTTGCGCTGTCGCCTCTAGGCCCAGACCTAAAGGGACTGTTAAAAATGGGCTTTAAGTCTCCAACGGCTCGGCTGACATCCACTTCTACAGATCATTAAGGCTCCAAAGCTTCTCCCTCGGCAGCCTCACACACACCAGCAGAGTCATTAAAGGCAATGTGTAATTAAAGTTGGAATAAACAAAGGCTTTTCTCCAGGCCTTTTACTTCTCTCTCAACCACGTGTGCATCTCTCTTTCACACATGCTTTCCCTTTCTCTCCCTATTTACATTTCTCTCTCGTTTTTCTCTCTCTCTGCGTGTCTCAACCAGAGTTTGACACATCTGAGAGGAAATTCTCATTGGCTCTGTGGTGGTGGTAGGCATGGACGAAGGCCCTCAGCCTAATTAGAAAACTAAATACTCTGAGTAATGCCTAACCCCTGGGAATACAACTGCCATATCTCTTACACATGTGATGTGGAAGGACCCAGAATGCCACTGGGGTGTCTCACTGAAATATCCTGTGCTGTTCCCCTTTGCACAGCTGTCCACACAGACTCATGCACTTAAGACAGGCTTGCTTTCATAGTTAAAATAGAAATTTGTGTCCTTAGTGCCGCAACACAGCTAATGCTAAATATTTAATTCCCGTGGGTGCTAATTATGGGTGAGTACTGGCAACAAGGATTCCCTTTTTTCACTCCACATAACAACTGTAAAAGCAATTTAAGCATTTTTCAATTAATTAAACACATAGTCTTCCAGTAACCTCTTGTCATTTTGCCCTCCAGGACCATAGCTAATTTGTGTAGAATAGAAACTGGAGAGGGGGAGAAGTGGGGGTGCGTGCTGTTTTCATCTTAGCAAAATGCTCCTACAAAGGAATTAAAAGGGAAGACACATAATTTTCATAAGATCACACTCTATTATTCTTTTTCAGAAAGCTTGTAATATTGTAAGTGCAGTTTTTTAATGTTATGAACCTACATATCAGATTATTGTAACCACGAGCAACAAGACCCCATTATGTTATCAGAGCAGTCAGCGATAGTCTGGCCATGAAGCTAATCCCTGATGTATTTTTAGTCACAACTGACTGATGAAGTGAAAATACTACATCAGTGTTAAAAAAGGGGCTCTCTGAAAAGCCTTTACAAGATCATGCAGCAACCAAGAGAGCTCTTTAAGTGGCTGCAAGTCTAAATCAACTTGTAAAGCAGTGCTGACAAGGATAACAATATGGTTAAGATGACTAGCATTGAAATTAAGATAAAGATGATTAATGTGTCTATAAGATACAGAAATATTCATTTTTTGCTTTAAATGTAGGCTTTCAGCGTGGAAAAAAAGGATTTATTTGATTTATTACTTCAATATTTTTGCACATAATTAAAAATATGTGCAAAAAAGATTAATTTTGCTAAATAAAAACAAACAAATTGTTCGCAAATAAAACAAACTCATCCGCATTGTTCTCCATTGTGTTGGTTGCATGTATTTATGCACATAAATGGGGCTTATTAAGAGGGGCAGTGGCTCACCCATCCTCTTATAAAGGCCCCTGTCATTGCAAGAGATCAGAAGCAGGCTGTGAAATCCAGCTAATAGTCATTATGGGATGTCGGTCCCTACGTAGACTACCTGCTTGCCAAGGCGGCTCCCCTCACACTTCATATTTGCATTGTGTCATCTTATCAGCATTCACCCAGAGAGGGGACAGATCACACGGCAGAGTGACAGCCGCATCACTAATATCAATAAATAAGACTCAGGGAAAGGCAAGCGAGGAGAATTAGGTGTCTGGTAGGCAAATTATGCAATGCAAAAATCACGATACAACCTTGTCTCACTCAACATAGCCAGAAAAATATTATTTTTCACCTGATGTAAAATGAATGTCCTGAGACGTTTTAGATGGCCCTAGCATGCGATACCCCCCGTACTGTTCGGAGCGATCAGGAAGGGTGAACTCTAAGAACACTGTGTGCTCAGTCACTTCTGGGCCCATGCAGTCAATAAGGCTATTTCTGATCTCCGGATGGCTAGGGTTTCAAAGCCTGTTTAAATGGGCTCCCACAAAGCCGGAAGAACCAACCTCAGCCCTCTCCCTCCCTGTCTTTCTCCCCTTCTCTTTCCTCTTCCACTCTTCATCGAAATATTGAGAGGGAGCTCAGCTTGCCTACCCCCTTGGTAAGGGGGAAGGAAGTGTGTGAGTGTGTGTGTGTGTGTGTATAGAAGGGGGGGCACAGCCCTTCCACATGCACGGTGGTGAGGAAAGACAGGGAAGCGCAGGGTCAGGGCTCCCGGTGCTAAGCTGTGAAAGGCAAACGTTTGGCAGAGTAATTACACGCCGCACTGCTCTGGGAGTGATTAGTGATAGTTGTCTGTTCAAAGTGTTTGGGGCTCACAGCTTTTATGGGCTACGCTTGCCTTCCCTCCGCCTAATGTTGAGATTGCATTTGCATCAGGAAGAGAGTTGCATATGTCAACATAAACAGTATGCCTACAAAGCTCACCAAGTCAGGTTTTCACTGGCGCGTTATTATTATTACCATCATAATTATTATTAATGTCTTGTTGTGGGGCATCTTAGACAATTCATTCATGTTAATTTGGTCAACATGGTGTATGAGTAATCTGTGACTAAAACTGGAATATTGCATTAAAAGCCCAAATCCTTCAATTTCATATTCTCAAAATGATCTGAAAGAAATGCACAACTTCCCATAACTGTTTGATTGTTAAACACTGCTTTTCAGCCTCATTGATACATTTATATACTAAAGTTTATTCCACTTTTCTTATGTTTAATGCCACACAATTCCTTTCCATTCCGAGGTCTGCTGACACTGCATGGTACTGAAGTCAGCATGTTCAGGTAGTACATCCCAGACTGCAAGCTTTGATGTTTTGACATGTTTGTGTAGCCTAGCCATTCCGTCCCAGTGCAGCCTGCAGATGTGACTGAAAGCTGGAAGGTAAGCAGCAGCGCCCCTGAGTAACATGCCCACTTGTAAAGCACACCCCGAGATGGAGTGAATGTAAACAACAAGACTTGATTGGTTACAAAGAAGAGAAGATGTGGGATTAGAAAAGCAATGATGCTAGCGCTGGAGGTGATTTTATATTAGAATGCATTCTGGCACAGCTTATGTCTTGCGTGGTCAAACTGAGATTCATCTAATTATGTGGTTATGGTTTAATAAACATTATGCTTTTATACCAAAAAAGGTTCTGGCCTGTTGGTAGAACTTTGATCTTTAGCTCTACCACACTGAAAACCTAAACACTTGTAATAGATTCTAATCTCACAGAAATCTTTTGTGCCCCAACAAATATCCAAACAAATAGGAACCTCATATATCAACAGGATGGCAGGGATCACATTTCAGCACTCTCTCTTCTTCTAATCCCAACACAGGGGCCGACTGACAGAGGGTGAATAGCTGGGTGGCAAAGCAGAGCTGAAACAAACACAGCCGTGGACAGAAGAGGAAATACCTCAGGGACTTTTCTGGGATTGCTGAAGAGGTAAAGCAGTACCTGTAGTGCAATCCCTTCCAAATCTGCACCAGGTGTCAGGCATTAAGGGGAGCATCTCCGCTTTGGATTTCCACGTCTGGCTCAATCACCCAGAGCAGTGTGTCAGATGTTGGACAAAACGGATACTTTCGAAGAAGAAGAAGAAGAGGAAGAAGACCTGCGGCTCAGCACAGTACAGATATTTCTGATGACAAAAGAAGAATCTGCACCTTGTCTAATAAAAACACCCCTGTGTGGGGGTAATTTAATTATTTTGCAATGATTCACATCATTATTTGACATTTAAAATATTAAATCACATGTGAAAGTACTCTCATGAGACTACAATATATTGCAAAGGCTGTATTGAGACAAAATAAATTATGGGAAGTAGAGCTGAACACTTTGAGTTTTAATGAGTTAGGATAGATTTAGAAATACATTACACTGAATCCCATTGAGATTTTCAGTTAACTACAAAGACAACTGAGGACCCACAATTCCCTGTGTAATAATACAAAGCAAAGGGTGCTCTATAGAATGCGTAGCTCAGGATTAATTTTACACCCTCAATCATGAAGATAAACTCCGAATTGAACTCCTGCCAACTTCCCAGTTTCAAGCAGTATTCTGCAAGAGCAGCCGTATTGAAACAAAACAGTGGCAGCAGACTACTACGGTACCCAGTGAGTTAGAGGGACAGAAAGCCATGTCGGCATTGTTGTTGCCACAGATTATACATGACACACCAAATAACAGGCGCTGATTGTGAGACATATAAATGTATCAGAGGCATTGGAGAGGAAACTTAATAGCTCAGCATTGGGAGATGGAGAATGTGACCGGGCACGTGCGGAATGCAGAGTGGCAGGAGGTAAGCAGCAATCTAAATTTCTAATGTTGAGGATGTTTCCCATTCTGTGTTTATGAAACATGGCTACCGGGACTACAAAGGTAAGGGGATACAGCATCAAAGCCTGCCCTGACAAAAACAAAAAAGCAACAATGCTGCAGTGGAATGCACGACAGAACATAATACTCCACCTCCTCCTTCTCCGCTCCCCTAAGCAGTCTCATTTGATTACAGTGTAGCAGGCCCAAAATCAACCCCTTATTCCCAGTTCTCACTCCCCACTGGTGTTGTGAGTTGTAGGGTAGAACACAACTTGCCAAAGTGGCAAGGGACAGAGAGTTGGAGAGTTGTGGAGGAGAATCTCTCATTCAGAGAACAAAAGAACATGGGAGCTGGTTAGCCGAGGTGTCCGCGGCAGCCGTGGAGAGTGCTTGTTGTCCTGAGTGTGGCGACTGAAGCAGAGACTGCATGTCTGATGACGGTGAGGCAGTGTATCGTTTACAGGCTGCCTCTGCAGGAGCCCCTCGCATGTCCGTCTCCAGCCGCAGAGTTTGCACTCTACTTAGGGCAACAAGAGTCAGGCTCAGCATTACAAGCCTATTAAAAGATACTTTTAATTATGCCCTGCTCTCCCGGGATCATTTCTTCTGTGAACTCTGTATTTCGTTGGCATGTGCATTTAGGAATGGCGCAACCAGAAGCACATGTTGTTTTCTCCCTCCAATTAAAGGGCATGTTGACAGATTAATGCTGCTTTTGGTTTGTGCTCCACTAACGCATTTAGGGAAGATGATGAACATTGAGGGGGGTGCAGGGGGGGTGGGGGTGTCTCAGAGAAAGGAGCGAGGCTGATAGGAGAGAAAAAGAGAGAAAGTACATGAAGCACATGAACTCTGAGGGATTAATGTGTTTACATTACCTGGGCTGTGATCTATCACCAACCTCGTCAACTTCTATTATGCATCACATACATAAGCAAGCAACAGACCTGGGAGCCCCTGCAACTCACTCATACTATTTCAATTGGATTAAGTCAGTGAAAATATCTGGAGCACAGCATTCTGGGAGTCATTTGATTTGTACATTGTATGACTCTACCTTCTAAAAAGGCATGTATTTCCTACAGACCTGAAAAGCTTTTAAGTAGCATGTAATTATTATCATATGGCACCTATATCACCTTCAAAACAAACATTGTTTTGCCAAAGATCTGGTTAGACAATTGTAAGAAACATTAAATCACAATTGGGATCATCATCAATCACAAATATAAAGGCTAATATATCGTTATAATATAACATCTATAAGAAGAAATAGGTAAATGTTGAGTATGTGAATTAACCATCTGTGATGTTCCTTGAGTAATGTATGTAATATGTAATTGTAGTTCTTAACAACACTGAGTTAAAGAGGTTTACATCATGCTGACAGTGGGGTCTGAAAGAGGGCCACTGCAAGAGCTCATATTCACACTCAGGCTTCATTATATTCAATCAATATTCATTTACTCACTGAGTTTATTGACTCATTTCTGAAATAATACTTCAGGTCATCTGTCTTGTCATGGAAAAGAGTGAATTATCCATTTTATTCATTTCCTCATTGAAGGCAAGAAAAAGGGTAAGTCTGGATAAGGCCTATGGATACGGCGGTAAATAAATATTTTTGATAAAACACAGAAAAATCAATGGGTGCTTCCTGTGATCCATCTTGAGCAAATCAATCATCATCTACGCAGCTGGCAGTGTGGTGCAGGAGCACGGCGTAGCGGTGAGAGGGGGCTGCAATCTTTGTCTGATACCTCACATTTTGGAATCGCTTCTCATAATAGGGTCATCATTTCATCACTTAGCCAATCCAGAGGCCTGCCATTCAGCCTTGCGGGGATCGTGGGGAGTGTGGGTGGGGGTATGGGTAGACAAACCCCATCAGGAAGAAACACACACACACTCTTACTCCATACATCTTCATTCAGGTCAATAAAAGAAAAAGAGATGACAAGAAAAGAGATCAGAAAATAGATTTGCTCTCCTGAAAGCCATATCAGATCACTGTGCTTCATGTTAATTGTGATTTTTCTTTAAAAGAAGAAAAATCAAGTCATCAAATTGGAGCTGCATATTAGTTAATGTGAGGAAAAGCACTGGTGTTCAACAGAAAAAAAGAGCTTTTTGTGTAACAATCCCTCTAATAACCACAATATAGAGCCTTCTGAAACGTAAGAGGGGAAATGGATTGAAGTTAAAAAGATGAACATTCTATTAGAACATGACGCTATGCATGACTAGTCTTTAATTATCACTTCAAAATGAGAATAAAGTGAATTTGGTTGAACTGTTCCGTGTATTGGGAGATTGAAGGAGTACATTTCACTGACTGCTTGGTGACTCGAGAAGACTTCAGCAACATGGATCTGAATGGATTCAAAGCACAGACAAAACAGTCAATTCATATTTTTAATGTAACAGTAAAAATAAAGGCAGCAGCAACTTTCCAAATTTGACATAACAATAACATAACAATCAATAATGTACATCACATGTATCACATCTTAAAATGAAAATCTAAAAATACAGAAATATATGACTGCCACACAGTAATAAAAGCTAACCTTTGCTATATTACAGTTGTTTAGTCAAGTAGCACAGAGCACATGTGTTTAATCATTTAATAACCCTCTCGTTGAGAAAAAAAAATAGGGGAAAAAAGCAAGGTCAAAAATAAATTACATCCATTATTTGCAGCAGATCTCCCCAAAGCATTTGGAGCGAAAACTGTTTTGAATTTCAATTGGCTTCCAAGTGGCAAAAGCCCTCAGCTAATACATCAAAGAAAAATTGGTGTCAACTAATCGGTTTAGGACACAGATTTAGAATGGTTAAAAAATCCCATGAATACTTCAAGCATTTTCCTGTACACTACTAAAGGATTGGGAAGCGGTACAGCTGACCTTGTGCGCTCCAGAAACCTGTCCGCCACTCGACATTAACTGACTGTTTAACTCATCCAGCCGCGCAATTAGTCCGCCACAACGCATAATGTTGTGTAATAATAGCCTCTATATCCAATTTAGATTACACTTGCTCCCTCAGGCATTTTAAGTGGCATGCATCATCTTTCATTCACTTCCTCTTAGCCAAGTAAAGCCGTTTTCATGCGTCAAAAGCGAGGTCGTTCTTTCAAGGGAAAAAAAAGGAAAAGGAGAGAGGGTGTAATACTGAGCGGGAGGTGACAAAGTTGGAACGATGAAAAATTAAGGTAAAAGTATTTAGACTTAAAACCAGGAGAGTATAATGTGATGACAGGCCATTTTACGCATCAAAAACCACCTTCCCAAAAGTGCAAATGAGCAAAAACTGTACTCACCTCCACCTCCTCCTGTATCAGTGCGCTGTTGAGAGGCGGTAGCAGTTGCCATAGCCCTACACCCATTAAAGGCTCCGTGATCTCAAATCATGGGTCCTCCTCCTACTTAAGAGAGGGACTCCTAACGAAAACGTTTTTAAGGAGGACACATGATACCCTTCAACGATGGCACCAGCAAACTTTGTCGCATATTTTAAGTAATAGATAAACATAAATGTGACAAAAATCATCATGAAGGAAAGATAAAGAATTTTTTAACAATTCTTTTATATTTTTGTTTGTGGTTAAAAATTGCCCATAATATTAAATGAGTTTAATATAAGAGGACTGTACCATTGCATAATAATGAGGACTTTATGGCATGTCCAAAAAAAATTTAAACGATCTTTTCTGACATGAAAAAATGGCAATACTCGGTTGATTGTCTAAACGAGTGGCTGAGAAACAGGTCTCATGGTATCACTTTCATCTGATTAGGCTATACTGTAGGGCTGCTTTGTGCATCCATCCTTCTTTTCTCCAGCTATCTCTCTCTCTCTCTCTCTCTCTCT
>JAVQJG010064752.1:0-101262 GCA_036024015.1 Craterocephalus amniculus | reverse complement strand
GTAACTTCTAATGTAACTGGCTTCAGGCTTGATGAAAACAACACAATGGAATTAATGGCCAATTAAACTAGAAAAAACCCCAACAAAAAACAGCTGGTCAAGATAAGAGATGTCTGTGTTACGGCAACGATGCAAACTAAACATGCAAACTAAATGCATTAAAGTGGATTTATATTTTATTTAAAAAGAAAACAAAATTGCATCTTGCAAAGTTTGCCAAATATTTTCTCTCATTTCTGAGCTCTAACAAAATTTTACTTGGTGAGTTAGCCTCATTTTAGCAAACTCACTTCTTCATGAACTAGCATTTCATAATGAGTAATTTCCATTATTGCTGCTTGTTTATAATGGCAGGGTTTTTAATCCAACTGGTAAATCTAAATATTGTTTAAGTAGTGATGTGACAAAATCTGATTAATTAATACCAACATAGTCAGATCTGAGCGCTCTTATGACAAAGATCCTCCCTTTTTCTGCCCCCTTGCCTCTTCCTCCCATCTGAGTCTGATGTCTTTTCAGTGTGTTCGATCATGTGTGCAGAGGGCCTCTGTGCCAAGCACTTTTCTAGCCTGGTTGTCCAGGCCAGGCAGAATGGAGCTTGATTCCCCAGCCCCTCTGTTCCCCGGTGGCCTAAAGAAGTTTCCCTGCAGGAGAAGGAGGGCCACCTCAGTGCCCGCCTGATCGTTTGAGCAAACTCCTCAGTCACTTTATGGAAGTGGTTGTGTATTGGCTCACGTGTCAATGGTTCAGTCTCTATATAACACAATATGCGGTAGAGTTTAACACTGAAAAAAATAAACGTTAGTGTAGAATTTCTGAAAAATTGATATTTGTGGGAAAAAAACAAACCAGAACAAAATAGACACTGTATCGGAGGATTAGATGTAAAATAATACAAAGGTGTATTTCTCAAAACTGGGAAAATATATGTAATGAATCAGGAAATGAGGGAAATAGCAGCAGGAGGACAGACAGAACTGACCCTGGGGTCCACAGGAAGGGTCATCTCCATACTCTTGAGCCACTGTCTCAGTGCTCTGATTTGACCCCTGAACTCACACTGCCACTGGCTCATGTCCTCCCTGTCACTCCTGGAACAGAGGAGAGCAGCACAAAAGTTTCAGTAGTTGTTTGAAACTGTTCAAATTATTATATTAAAGTTTTTTAGGAAACAAAACATATGAAATAACTTGATATGGGAAAACCAATAACTTCATCTGTAAAGACAAGAGTAAAGCAGATGATCCTGTGATATCACTTTACATAACTTCACTATCTGCCTGTCTGTCCATCATGGCATTTATTTTATTTTCTAATTCAGCTTCTGCATAATTCAGCTAGATTTTGAGTGATCCCTTATAACAGAAGGATGAAGAATGTTGCAGAACAGATACTGGAATCTATCATTTCTATCAAACAAATATAGCCAAGCCTCCTAAGCCTTAATGCCTCATTAGGGAGGCATGTGGTCTCTGTCTGCTGGGCTGGAGCCTCATTTTCTTGTTTGAATATGTTTCAGTTATTTGTTAAACACAGTGCTTACTGCGCAGTTCGCAGCTCTTTCTTTGTGTTCTTGGAAAATGCAGATGCAACGGTCTGCAAAGCCGATACAATGAACTAACTGTCACAGCAGGCTGTGTTTTGTTTGCTTTGACTGTTGGTGGCCACTTACAGTGATTCATTCTGTTGAAGAGGTGCTTTTGTCAAGCATGCATCTGAATCACACAGATGCTAAAATGTAGCAGTTCTTAATAGTCTCCAGTTTCTTATTAGTTATGGTGTCATGCAGAGAGAATAACAGTGTTACAGAAGCATACCCATGAATTTGATCCAATGAAGTAGGTGTGGGGGATCCAACCAAAGCAGTGTCTTTATCCTGCAAGAAACATGGGGAAAAAATATCTTGTACAGAATTACACCTTTGCCCCTTACACTACTCATTCAGCCATTTATACTGTAGTGTGATGCATTGTATACAGAACATGCAACTGTGACTGCTGCGACTGTTAATTATGCTCTTACTTCCCTGCCCCCACCTGGGAGGGAAAAGGTATCGGAGCAGTCAAGGGAGCTAAGTGAAGAATTCAGGGAAGCAAGAGCCCCGTTGCTTCTGGGAACACGGTCCTCCATCAAGCCCAGCGGCTAATGTGGGCACACAGAGCAAAATATGTATGCATCTAATGTAAATTTACCTTGTGTAAATCAACACGCTTGCTTTGATAAATATTGTTTTTATTTAAAAATCCTAAGTACAATTCAAGATTAAGCCAAGAGAATACATCATAATGGTTGGAAAAAAATCAGACTATTAGTTCTACGATGAACCTGTCATCCGTTTTATTTTTTTACTTAGTATAACTCCTCATATGTGCAAAATCAGAACTGTAAAGCAGATGTTGGAGCTGTTGCATTAAGTTTAATTGCCCTCATATAAATGACTGTAGTAACTGTCTAACACTGCCCTCTGCTGGTCAGTTGCTGTATTACCAATGGCAAACACGTTTGTCTAGATGTGTTATGACAAAAAAAAAGTCATATTTTATTCTCCTATGACCACTGGTATTATAGCTTAGATTACAAAATATAAATAGACAGAAGTTAATATAACCTAATGTTGTATAATTGGAATTAATATTGCATCATCTTACTGTTGTTGGATGAATTCTGAGTTTAACAGTAGGGTATACCCTAACAACTACATTAAAAAAAAATATATAATTCTTTTTTTGTTCTGTATTTAAAATGTGTTGGCCCTGCAATAGACTGGTGACCTGTCCAGGGTGTACTCTGCCTCTCACCTGCGAATTGCTGGGATAGGCTCCAGCCCCCTGTGACCCTGAATCAGACTAAGCGGTACAGGAAATGAATATTTGAAATACAAACTCCAAAGTACACACATTGAAAACAGTCAGTATATTTTTCATCAGTTTGATACAAATTGCTATTTTTTATATGCCTCTGTCTTTGACTACAGACTAAATTCTCGGTTTTCTACAGTTGGCCTGCCTTTTTTTTCAGAGGTAATGTTGTCTACTGCTTTTGCTGGAGGAGATATGCTGCTCCATATCTGTCTCTGGATCCCCAAAGGTTTCCTGTTAGATAAAGGTCAGGAAGTATACTTGCCCCCAACACAAAAAACCCTCAGTTTTGGCAGAGTATTTAGATTGTTCCTATGCTAGAATACTCTCCTCCATCAAGCTCCTGCAGACTGCAACCCATGTATTCAAGCCAAGATTTTGACTTGTAAACATTTATTTATTTAATGTGCAAATGTCATCTTTTGCATTTACTTCTATGGACTGCCATACTTATGTCACTTGTACAACTATTTCCTCTGGCCAGTAATCATATATATTTCTCCACCTTCACAATGTTTTCTCACAAATTCCCTTTATTTCAATCCATGTAGGGCAGCGATGCAGACAACCCCAGTCCACAACCACAACAGTTCATTCCCTCCCCCCCAATTATTTCAATTATTACTTTTTCAAACATGTTTGTGATCAGATCTGTTATCATTGGTGTTTTACTTAAGAGACTACATTGCTACTGTACTCGTTCTAAAGAACTGTTTCAGTGAAATTGTTCATGATCGTTATCATTCATACTGTATACAGTACAAAACATGCAATATATTCAGCTATAACTACTTCCAGAAAAATTTAATGAAGCAATGGTGAAAAAAATCTATGTATAGGGTTTCATGTGTATGAATATTGATGCATGAATGACAAGACTGCCTGATCAGAGCATATTTATTTACAACATAATGTTATGTTCAATATACAACAGAATCCTCACAATATCATTCAAAGCAACATTTGTCCCAAAAGCAAAACCAATCTGTAAAGCTAAAAATGAAATTATCTTTACTTTACATGAATAATCCCCACCCTCCCAATATCCTTTGAAAAGTTAGTAAAACATGCAAGATAAATTTATAATATGAAAAAACCAAAAACAAAACATGATGAAAACAACTAAAAGGTGTACAGAGATGCATAACAGAAATGCATGATATGGAAAAAATAACAAAATGCAAATTAAAACTGAGCTGTTTATCAGGTTGCTATGGGCACAACATGAAACTCAAAAGGAGGGCATTTGATATAATGCATACATACATGCAATCCAAATCAAAGGCACTTTGGTTGTCCTGTATTAACATTAACTGTATCAGAAATAACAGAAAAATATAGTCAGTAGGGCAAGCTAGCTGTTTTTTCACTAAATGTCCCAATCCAAAGAATGTTGATGCATAGTTGTGTAAAATCTTGGAGTGAAAATATCAAAACAGTCTAAGTACATATCATTCAAATCATAAACACATGACAAAAAATGGTTGAAGAGTGTTTCTAGAAAGGCATCCCAAGATGAAGTTGACTCAGCTTTCCTCAAGTGTGATGAACAATGGATGAAAGCACATACTCAAAGGTTGATCTATGAACAAATAAAAAAATGTAAATGAAATACAACTTATATGAGACTAACCATGCAGTGACAGAAAACAACAAAAATCAAGTAAACATTATGAAAACAAATAAAGACAAAAAAAAAAAATCAGTTTTTGCTAAATGAACTCAAAATGGCCATTCAAGTGCCTGTGTAGTGTACCTGTGTTGCTGCACAGGGAGGACATGGACCTGCAAATCCATCCAATACGGGGAGGTTTCTTGATCCAGCTGACATAGAATCTGTGCTCATATGTTCAGATCTGGGACACTGAAGCTGCTAAGAAAAAATGAGAGGGTGGGAGAAAAATCAGAGGTAATGAGTTATTAAGAGATGTTCACTGGTAACATACCATCACAGTACCATGTGAGACAGAGACAAAGGTTTCAATCTACCCTAAGAGGTGGTCAAAATAAACTGAGAAAAACAGTAAAATAAAAAAAAATAAATAAAAACTTGAACTTACAAGAATGAAAACAACAGGTAGCAGGTCTGTGGGAAGGGGAGCAGGATCAAGTCTGACTTCATCTTGGGATGTGGCGGGAACACTTGATTGATGGTGAATACAGTATGAGCAATCCAAACTTTGGAGTGAATAATGAAGCATCAAATCTGTCATCTGAATGTAAATTATCTTAAGTGATGACAGATGTGAAAGTAGTTTTAGAAAAGTCTGCATAATTATTATTTTGACACTTTTTTTCAGTTTTACATTATAGTAGTGTTTCTTTTTGTAGTTTTTTACTTGTGTAATCTGTGCTGCTTTTTACTGGGTACAAAGTACAGTTACCCAGGTAACAAAACATTAAAACAAACATTTTCTCTTCAAACATTCAGAAATTTTGAAGGCATCTATATTTTAGTTAAAAACATTAGACCTATGTGGACATTCAATATGTCATTACTACTGCTGTCAAAAAAAGTTAGAAAATAGACAAATCATTTTCAAAAGAAACAAGAAATACTTTGTTATTTGTATTTGTTTGAAATACATACAGTATATATTAGTTTTAAAAAGCACTAGTATACATCTTTTGAACAAGTGTAAAAATGACAATCCTAAAGTTGCTTAAAAACAGCAAAAATATCATGCTATGCTTTGAAAAATATTAACCAACTTGATAAACTATACTAGAGGAAATTAATATTTTCTATAGTATCAATTCTTGGCTATGTCTTCATAAATGAAGCTCGTGTTTACACGGATGCTAAATGTAAAATTAATCAATAAACTAGACAAATGTTGTGAACACATGCAATGAAGAATAAATAAATTATATTTCCTTTGTTACTGTAACTATTTTTTGTCTGTTAGAAATGCAGCTGTAAAGTGCATTAGTATAGTTGGTTCGTAGGCACTAATTATTAAGAACAGAGCTAGCTATTCAGAATCTGCGGGTGTAGGTAGATGATGTGAGGGAGGACGATGAAAAGTTCACACTGAAGCCAGCATCAAAGCTGCCCCTCCGGGAGCCTGTTCGGGATCCGGTTCTTGAGCCAGTTCGAGAACCATATGCAGATCCGGGACCACTGGCATTGTAGGGGCTGTAAAGGCCTTTGCTAGATTGTGAAGAGGCCTCCAGAAGCCTTAGGCTAGACCCTTCTTCAATCATGCATCTGTCCATGGCGTCTTTGAAGGAGATTTTTAGTTTGGTTTTTGGACATGTTAGATATTTTGAATAGGCACTGACATCTCTCAACTTCTGGGCGGTGCGAGCATCAATTGTTCCCTTCCGAATGGACTCATCTATGGACACTCTGCCCTCAACTTCAGGCTCAATAAGTCCACCAGTTAGATACTGGACCTCAAGGAAGCGCTGGCCAGCCTCATAATACAGCCAGCCCTTCTTGAGAGCCTGGGAGGCAGACATCTTTACCTTAGTTCTGGGGTCTTCAAATCCATTGAAAGCTTTTTGTGCCAGGTTGAGGCGATCAACCATGATTTTATCCACCAAGCCTTTCTCTGTGGCTTCGGCGACTGAGAATCTTTCTCCACTAGCGGGGTCTATTATACCTCCGGTGCAAGCTTGGGCCTCTAACAGTCTTTGTCCTGTGATGTTGTCTACCAGGTTTCTATGCATTGCCTCAGTGATAGACACTTTTTCCAATGTTTCTGTGTCAAGTATTCCTGCTATAGGTCCAGTGTCCTCCGTTGGGTCATTCCATATGACTGCAGGTGGTTTAGCAGAGGGAATGGGGCTCATGGAAGAGGAGTAAGTGGAACCAGTGGTGGAACCAAATGAGGATGTTCGTGAACGGAAGCCTCCCATACTTCCAGAAAGCATGTCAGCAAACTCTGTGATAGAAAGATTTCCGGCTCTGTATGTTTCAAGAGCATTCTGGTCAATAAGTCCACGTGAAATGGCATCATCAACATCATACTGTCTGCCTGACCTCCTGTCAATGATGAGGGATTTTACAGTGCCATCAGAGGAGGTCATTGTGATTTCCTCCCATTCACACTCTTGTTCAGCAAGCTCCAGGTAGGTTTGGTGGTCAATAAGTCCCTTCCTGTAAGCTTCGTATACAGTCATTTCTTTGCCTGTCTCTGGGTCTACAATGACAACTCTGCGTTTACGAACTGATGATTTAGAGGAAGTCTTCCTTTCCCGCTTCTTTTCTTTCAGTAGCAGGAGCACCAGACCAGTGTCAGGATCAGTGATACACCTCTCCATCAATTGGAGGTAGGTTAGGTTTTCTTCAGTGTTAGGATCAAAGAAGCCTTTGGTGTCATCAGATGGATCAGTCAGGATCTCATTCATTTCCTCATCAAAGAAGCCACGTTTGTAAGCCACTTCAACTGGAACACGGTGACTCTCCTCTGGGTCAATAATTCCACCTGTTGCAATTTGAGCTTCCAGGAGACGGATACCATGGTCTTTTAGGATGAGACCCTTTTTCATGGCCTGGAACAGGGAGATTGTTTTGCCCGAGTAAGGATCTCTATATCCAGTCACTGCACGCTCAGCAGAGAGCAGCTTGTCTTTAAACTCTGGACCAACAATTCCCATCTTTACTGATTCACTGACAGTAAGTTTGAGGTTCTTGATTGGATCAATAACATATCCTGTGGCGGCCTGGGCCTCAAGGAGTTCAAATGCAGTTCCTGGCCTAATCATGTTCTTTTTCATGGCCTGATATATTGACAGACGTTCTTTTGAGGTCTCCAAAAACACACCAGCAATGCAGCCTGTTCCCTCAAGATACCTTGACAGTCTATTGCTGACCTCTTCCACTGTAAGAAGGCCTTCATTTAATTCACTGACAGTTTGCTGGTCAATAATTTGGGAACGAACCAGCTCCTCCATTGTGATCTGTTTTCTGAGACCCTTGAATGTCAGTCTCTTGTCTCCCAGGGAAAGTAGGCGCAATCCACCTTCCAACTTGCATCTCTTGAGAAGTTGTGCATACGACAGTTTCTCATCATTTACAGGGTCAACAAATCCTTTAACATCATCTGTCAGTCTCTCGTTGGTCTCTTTATTCATGTAACCTCTTTGCAAGGCAACATCTGCAGGGAGGTGGAACTGAAATTCTGGATCAATAATGCCACCAGTGGCCGTTTGTGCTTCCAACATTTTCAGAGCATAGTCCTCTGGGACAAGATCTTTTTTCATTGCCTGGAATAGAGATATAATTTTCCCACTGTATGGATCTTTGTATCCAGTGACAGCTCTTTCAGCCGAAAGAAGCTTATCATGGATCTCAGGTCCAACAACACCCTTACGTACAGCCTCATCCACAGTAAGTGTTTCATTCTTCACTGGATCTACAATGAATCCTGTTGCAGCCTGTGCTTCCAGGAGGCTGAGACCTATTTCTGGTTTAAGGAAACCTCTTTTCATTGCTTGGTAAATGCTTATCTTGGAGCTTGAGTCTGTTGTTACACCAGCAACGCAGCCTGTACCATAGAGATACTGTTTCACACTGGTCAACTCCATTATGTCACGGATATTCCTCTTGCCCTGTTTGAGAAGGTTGTATGTCTCCAAGTCAATGATCCTGGCATTGTAGAGTTCCTCAATTGTTATCCTTCTTCTTATAGTCATATATGACAGTGGAGTATCATTCCTGATGATTTCTCTTTGCTCCATAATCTCAATAATGATGATGATCATCCTCTCCTTTGTGATTTTACCAGAGCGGTATTCATCCATGAGTTTTTGCCTTTCCTGCTCTGGAAGTAAATTTGAGTTCATGATATCCCACAGATTCATTGATTTATCAGCAAGACCCTCAATTGGAATGTCAATTTGGGTGCTGGTCAGATCACTCTGGGTTTGTTCTTCTGTGTAGAGGTATGTCTTCTCCACAACAGTTGGGGACTGGGGCTTGGAGAGGGGGAGGACATACAGGCCTGTGTCTGCATCTCTTTGGCATTTGTCTTTAAGTTGCTTGTAGGTTACATTCTCATCAGTTTCTGGATCTGAAAAGACCTTATTACTATCTGATGGTTCAGATAGGCTTTTAGCAATTTCTTTACTGAAAATGTTCCTTTGATATGCAACATCCATTGGTACACGGTGGCTATTTACAGAGTCAATGATTCCTCCACTGACCATCTGTGCCTCAAGAAGTGGCATAGCATGTTCTTTCAGGATGAGATCTTTTTGTACTGCTTCAAAGAGGGAGATTTTCTTCCCTGTGAATGGATCCTTATAACCAGTAACAGCTTTTTCTGCAGAGAGGAGTTTCTCATGAAGCTCTGGACCAACAAGGCCGGATTTCACAGCTTCATCAACTGAAAGGTATTGGTTACTCACAGGATCAACAATAAACCCAGTAGCAGCTTGAGCCTCAAGAAGTGAAAGACCGGTGTTGTGTCTAAGGAGCTTTTTCTTCATTGCTTCATAAATGCTCATCTTCTCCTTTGTAGGTACCAAGTAAATTCCAGCAATACTTTCAGTGCCCTGAAGGTATTTGCCAACACTGGGATTTTTATTGACATGTTTGGGTGTTGTTTTGCCTTGTTGAAGATTGTCAAAGGTTAGCTTGTCAATGATTTTGGAGTCATACAGGGTACTTGCTGTGACAGGAGCTCTTAGTCCTTTGAAGGTAGACTGTTCCATTTTCTTGGCCTCTTTCTCCTCTACAATTGTGATAATAATTTTAATTATCCTTTCAATTGTAACCTTTCCTGACCGATACTGTCTGAGTAGGTCAAGTCTCTGTTCTTCAGTAAGATACTCAGAGTTGATTATTTCCCAGAGGGTCATCTTCCTGCCCTTAAATGGCCCATAATCAAGCTCCAGAGTTGCCTGAGTCATAGCCTCTTTCATCTGAGCCTCAGTGTACATAGTCTCCTCCTTATCATTGATTGCTTCATTAGACAGTGGAAGAAGCTGGAGACCAGTTTTCTTGTCCGCTACACATCTCTTGAAAAGTTGTGCGTATGTGACATGTTCTTTTGTGTTTGGATCAAAGAAACATTTAGTTTCATCAGTTGGGCTGCTCAGAGACTGTTTCATTTCATCATCAAAGTAATCTCTCTTGCAGGCCACCTCATGAGAAATGCGGTGACTGTTAACAGGATCAATGATGCCACCAGTGGTCATTTGGGCATCGAGCAATCGGATACCTTGCTCTTTGGGAATGAGATCTTTTTTCATTGCCTGGAAAAGAGATACAGTCTTTCCAGTGTAGGGATCCTTGTAACCTGTAACAGCTCTCTCTGCAGACAGGAGCTTTTCATGTAGCTCTGGACCAACAACACCTGCTTTGACAGCTTCGTCCACGGTGTACTTCTGCTTAACAACAGGGTCGATCACATACCCGGTTCCTGCTTGGGCTTCTAGCATATTCAAGGCAAGCCCGGCCCTCATCAAGTTCTTCTTCATAGCTTGATAGAAAGACATTGTCTCCTTGGATGAGTCAATGATTACACCTGCAATGCAGTTTGTACCCTTCAGTGCTTTTTGGACTGGCTCCATTTCAGAGACCTCTTTGACTGTAATATTTCCCTTGTGCAATTTGTTGTACAGATCTTTATCAATGATTTTGGACTCCAGGAGCTCACTGGCAGGGACAGGTGCCCTCAGACCATCAAAAGTAATTTCATTCTTCTTTTCTTTTTCCTCCGCCACAGTAATAACAATCTTAATGATCTTTTCAATTGTAATTTTCCCAGTTTTGTATTGGCGCAGAAGGTCCTTCTTCTGATCTTCAGTAAAGTACTCAGAGTTGATTATCTCCCAAATGGTGACAGTTTTTCCCTTGAATCTTCCAAATGGCACAGACACAGTTGTTTTGCTGAATACATCCTTGGTCTCTTCTTCTGTGTAAATACTGGAGCACAGAGCAGCTTTGTCTGTGATTGGCAGGAGTAGCATACCAGTCTCTGGGTCACTCCGGCATCTTGCAATCAGCTCAGAATAGGTCAAAGGTTCTTGAGTGCTCGGGTCAAAGTATCCTTTTGAATCATCTGAGGGTTTCTGCATAATTGTATTCATTTCTGCATCATACTGTCCTTGTTTATAGGCTATTTCATTGGGTACACGATGACTGTTGATAGGGTCAATGATGCCTCCAGTAGCAATCTGAGCCTCAAGGACTCTGATGGCATTATCATGTTCGATCAGCCCCTTCTTCATGGCTTCAAAAACGGAGATCTTTCCACCAGTGTATGGATCTTTGTAGCCAACAACAGCCCTCTCAGCTAAAAGCATTTTGTTGTGTAGTTCAGGCCCAATCAAACCTTCCTTGACAGCTTCATTTACGGAAAGTTTCTGATTCTTGATGGGGTCTAAAATGTAACCAGTGGCTGCCTGTGCATCAAGAAGGATCATGGCTGTGCCTGGTGTAATCTTCTTTTCTTTTGATGCTTGATAGATTGACATTTTTTGATTAGTTGGTGTCAAGACACCAGCGATGGCATCTTTTCCTTTGAGAATTATTTTTATATCATTAGTCTGACCAAGCTCATCAACAGTGGTTTTGCCTTTTTTCAGCTTGTCAAACTGCTTCTTGGATAAAAGGCCAAGGTCATGAAGTCTGCTTGCAGGTACTTTGTCACGGATGCCATCAAAAGCTAATGGATCTGGTGTTTTGTCTACCCCATCTACCATTTCACCAGCCCTTTGACCATTGCAAACTTTCTTTGTGGTCTCAACTGTTGTTACATGGATGAGCTCTTTGCCTGGACCTGTGTGTTGGTCTTTCTGGGCTTCTTCGAGCTGCTGTAATTTGTCACGTAATTTCTGGTTCTCCTCAGCAAGAATTCTTTCCTGTTCGAGTCTCATCCTCTCCAATTCTTGCATTTCTTTTTGTTTGTTAAGCATTTCTTGCTCCGCTTCTCTCTGTTTACAAAGGGCTGCATCCATGGTGGCCTGAAGTTTCTTCTTTTCATCCTCCATCTGCTGTCTTTGGCGTTCCTGTTCATCTTTAAGAGCCTTTGCTTTTCTGACTTCCTCTTCAAACTGGCTTTCCAGTCTCTTTTTCTGATCTTCAATTAGCTTCTCTTTCTTTAAAAGCAACTCCTTTTCTGTCAGGAATGTCTGTTGGAGCATTGTCTTTTCATGCTCCATTTGTTTCTGCTGTGCATCGGCCATCTGACAAACAAAAGAGAAAAAATTAGTTACAATAAGTTTATAGCTGGTACACCACAACATTTATTTGTTAAATTTTGTTCTTTTGGTTTTTGAATTCATAATGAAACCTATTTGCACAATGCACTCTGCTTATGCATGTAGGGGTACAATAATCCCTAAATGTTTTTTCTTCAAGTAATTGCACTCCACTTTTTTTTACATCAGAATTTTTAAAACAATTTCAATAGTATTTTAGAACAAAGTATTTGATTTATTTTATACAAATATAATTGTCACAAGACAGACAATTAACTAAATTATTGAATTATTATGAGAACAACAAACAAGAAATAATAAACAGATTTCAGCATGACAAAAAAAAAATCATTACCAAATAATTTACTTTAACCAATACAGTAGTTACAATTGTTCCAATAAAATACCTTTGTTTCTACTGTGAGAATTTAGAGCCTTTAAAGAGATTTGGAGTACTTCAATGTCTCTGTGGAATAGAGCTGAAATAGATAAGTTCTTGAAACTTTTTGAATCCTTTGAAATTTGTAATTATTTCTACATACAAAATGTGTAAAACATCACCATGTTTTGACACATAAAAAATGCTTTGTTCTTATTCATATATTGAAGAAATAGCCCAGATAGGTAGATACATTTCTGCGATGGTTGAAGACATTTGATCATGAATTTAAAGTGGTATTTATTTTGAAGTAAAAATGGAGAGTGAGTCGTTTTCAATCTAAATAAAAATATGCATAAATATGCATATGCATCTATCACAGTTTGAACTACAATTTGTGAAATCAGCTGAATAGCAACCATCAGACTAAGAACACGATGTATAGTAGTCTGGTGTAAAGTAATCTGGCATAATCTGAGTAACTCAGGGCCTGTCCTGTTATAGGACAATCAGAAGCTTACAGTATTTTTTTAATTGATTTATAAGAAAAATATATTTTTTTAAAAACCTGCTTTTCAGGATGAGAACCTTTCTGTGAAAAATGGTGTGGACAGTATCATAGTTTGGGCCATTTCAATGTTATTGGAACAGGATGGCTTGTCATAAAAAAAATCTATTCTCAATGGAGGGATTAATTCTAACAAATATTAATAAAGTATAAGGACATATAGACCATGGTCTTTATACTAAACCTCATGAGAAAATGGGCTGTCTATCAACAAAATAATGTGCAAATGAGGAGGAATGGGTTAAAATTCCTCAGCGATGCAACACAGAACTGATTGGAAATCATCTAAAAATGTTAAGATATTGCTGAGAAATGGTGCAGAACACACTTGTGGCAATCACAAATATGCAATATGGCCTCATTTTCCATAATATACTAATAACCACATATAATTTCTTAGTCTACTAAAACTGGTTATGTTTTCATTGTTTCCGTGCAGAAATACATATAAATTTAGAGGGTTCTTTCAAGCACTCCTGTAGGGCCCATATCAAAGTCATGCTCATTTAATTTGAAGTGACAATTATGGTTGTATTATTGATGTTTATACATTTGTTGATATAATGGTGGCCTTTACCATAATGCCATTGTAATGTCTAGCACTTGTTCAGACACTTAGGTGAAGGATTATGCTATCAGCAGTTATTGAGTCCTAAATATTGGGTACCATTATCTCGTTTTTCTGTGTTCAATAAACTCCAATGGGTTACAACTGAACCAAATTATACCTCGATAAAATTGTTCAGAAAAAAACTCTACAGTGTAAGTCAAAACGTAGCAATCCTTTGTCCCCAGCTACATCTCTATTTATAATGATAATTGTACCAGCATTGCTCATAATCTCAAAACACGCTAGGTTTTCTGCATTACACAGAGATTTGCTTTGACACATTATACAGCAACTTTCTTCTTTGCCACTAGGGGATGATATTTGAGTGAGTTTTGAAATAGAAAGCGAAATGTTGCATGTCTTAAGATGGCGAAACATTCCGGGACACGAGAAGGCATTCAGGAAATGATCTGCATGAGCACAGTGCACTGTAAAAAAAAATTCAAATTATAGACATGTTTAAAATCAAGAATACAGATTTGGGATTAGTGTTATACGAGAGAGGAATATAGGAAACTTTAAGGAGGTGAGTTAGTCTTTTAAAAGAGTTAACAATGACATAAGCTGCTTTGCTATGCCATTTTTTACACAATACCTCTTTAGACTTATTTTGCAGTTCTTCAGCCTCCTTTTTCAACCTAGCCTTCTCGTTCTCTAGGTCTGCGATAGCTTTGCGTAAATCATCAGCCTCTTTGCTGGTATTTAGTCTCTCGTACTCCAGCCTTTCAACTGCCGTCATTTTTTCTTTCGTGGCAATTTCAGTCTCATGAAGGCGAGTAGCAATTGAATCAGCTTGTTTCTTGAATTTTTTTGCCTCTTCTTCTGCTTTGGCCTGGGCTTCACTCAGCTGTGAAACCTGAAGTTTAAGTCGTTCTGCTTCAGCAATGATCTCCAATTGCCTCTTCCGCTCTGCTTCAAGTGAGCGCTGGTACTCCTCTGTTTCCTCATCCAGACGCTGCTGCATCAGTTGTTTGTCCTCCAGAAGCTTTTGGGCTTGTTCCTGAGCTAAATCTTTCTGCCTCTGGAGCATCTCCGCCTCAGCTTTGAGTCTGGATGCTTCTTGTATGGCCTGCATTTTCTCTTTCAGCATTTTTTCTGCAAGAGCTCGTTGCTGATTGAGGTCTTCCTCTGCGATCTGCCTCAGGCGGGCAGCTTCTTGGGCCTCGACATTGAGCCGCGCGGCATCTTCTGCTAGCTTTTTCATATTTTCAGCCTCCTCTGCAAGGAACTTTTGAGTGTTATCTTTGTCTTTTTTGATGAGGCGTTGGTTTTCCTCCTCAATTCTAGTTTTAAGTTTGAGTAGTTCCTCCATCTGAACCCTGACCTTGAAAAGCTCCTCCTCCACCTGGCCCCTTTGCTTAACAGCATCGTCAACCTCATCTTTCAGGCGCTGCAGCTCATCATCCAGGACAGACTTCTGCTTGTCGGTTTCATCAAGCTTAAGCTTCACCTTGGTGAGCTCTTGCTCCACTTGGAACTTTTGTTTTAATGTTTGCTCGGCTAGTTTTTTGTGCTTTGCCATTTCAGCATCAGCTTGTTGCTTCTGCATGAGCGCTGCAGCTTCTGCTTGTGCTCGCTTTGCAGCTTCAAACTCTGCGTCCTTCCTCAACCTCTCAGCATCTTCTTGAGCTTTGGCTTGGTTTGCAGCTTCTTGCTCAGCAGCAGCTTTTTGTCGTTCGGCATCTTCTGCTTGTTGACGAAGGAGAGCTGCCTCCCTTTCGGCCTTCTCCTTAGCATCCTGTGCCTCTTTAGCAAGCTTCTTGGATTTTTCATACTCTTCCTTAAGTTTCTTTTGCATGAGACTATCCTCCTTCTGCTGTGCAAGGACACTCTGCACCTGGTGTTCAGCTGCACTGCATTTCATAGCTGCTTGTTGGGCCACAACGATCTGCTTTTCTGCTTCTTTGTCAGCCGCATCTTTCTGCAGTCTGGCTTCCTCAGCTCTCTTTTTGAGCCGTTCGAGCTCTTCTTGGGCTGCCTTGCGTTGTCTTGCTGCCTCCTCCTCAGCAGCAGCAATCTTCTTGACCTTTTCCTCGGCTTCCCTCCTCCTGTTCTCCTCCTCAAGGGCCAGCTTTCTCAGCCTCTCTGCCTCCTCCTCTGCTCTGAGCTTGCTTTGTTGCGTTTCCTCTGCAATGTTTTTCAGCTTATTCAGTTCTAGCTCCAGATCAAGCTTTCCAGATGAAGCCTTTTCAAAGTTTAGCTTCAGGATGCGGATTTCTTCTTCAACGGCCCGTCTCTGTTTGAGGGTGTCGTCCACTAATGCCCTCTGTCTTTCCATCTCAGCCTCGGATGACTTCTTCAGGAGGACGATCTTTTCCTCGATCTCTTGCTTGTGCTGGTTGGCCTGGTCTTCAAGAGCTTTTCTCTGGTAAGCCTCATCCTCGGCTTGCCGCCTGAGCCTCTCGTTCTCTGCCTCCTTTTCTTTCAGGGCTATCTCGGCCTCTGTTTTTAACCTTGTGGCTTCACTGATTGCAGCAAGCTTCTCTTTAAGGATCCTCTCAGCCTCGGCTCTCTGACGAGCCGCCTCATCCTCTGCAATTTGCCGCTGATGCTTGGCCTCCTCTGCAATGGCTCTAAGCTTGCTCGCCTCTTCAGCCAGGTCCCTCATCTTGACGGCTTCTGCTTCCAGAAGTTGTTTGCTTTTCTCCGTATTGG
The DNA here is from genome assembly GCA_036024015.1 of Craterocephalus amniculus. Lineage (NCBI taxonomy): Eukaryota > Metazoa > Chordata > Actinopteri > Atheriniformes > Atherinidae > Craterocephalus > Craterocephalus amniculus. Next base: position 85,036 of record JAVQJG010064752.1, on the reverse strand, counting down.
ACATGGACTCCTTTTCGGCCTTATACTTCATCTGGATCAGTAAATCCATTTCACTCCTAACTTTGGCGAGTTCGTCCTCCAGCTGTTTCCTTTGCTGCTGAGCTGCAGCAACTTCGTTCTTCAGGCGATAAAGTTCATCCTCCAGAAGAGATCTCTGCTGCTCCGCATTGTCGAAGTCTGCTCGGAGTCGGATGAGCTCTTGTTCCGCAGTGAGCTTCTGCTGAGCCGTGCTCTCAGCTACCTTCCTCTGCCTATCGAGCTCCTTCTCTGCCATTTCCTTCTGCTTCAGTGCCGAATCCTCAGCTTTGGCTCTCTTCTTAGCCTCACGCTCTGCCTCCTCCTTTTGTTTCTCAGCTTCCTCTTGAGCGAGGCTCTTCTTGTGTGCTTCTTCTTCGGCTTTGAGTCTAAGTCGAAGGGCCTCATTAGCTTTTTGCCTCCATTTTTCCAGCTCTTTTTCCGCCTCCTCTTTGGCATTTTCTGCATCTTCTTGTTGTTTTTTGAGGCGAGCTGCTTCCTGTTGCAACTGAAGGACAGCACCATGCTCTTGCTTGAGGGATTCCTCTAACTTGGAGGTCTTTTCTACAAAAGAAATGTGTTTGCTCTGGAGCTCCGCAGCGGCAGTCTTCTGTGCCGCCTCATGGGCCACCTTGATTTGTCTTTCCTTCTCAATCTCTGCTTGTTTGACCTGTCTCTCAGCCTCTTCGGCTTGCCTTTGGAGGATTTCAAGGTCTTCAAGGGCTTTTTGTTTTTGCCGAGCAGCTTCTTTCTCTGCCTCTTCTTTGCGTTTGAGTTCCTCCTCTGCCAGGCGCTTTTTCTGTGTCTCCTCATTGACTTGTTTACGGAGCTTCTCGGCCTCTTCTTGAGCAGCCTTTCGGAGTTTTTCTGCCTCAGCGGCTCTGTCGCGAAGCTGTTTAAGCTCAGATTCCGCAGTAGACTTTTGTTTAACTGTGGTCTCAAGTTGGATCCTGATGAGGTGGATTTCCTCCTCAATCTTGGACCGGCTTTTTAGTGCTTCTTCCACCTGGTAACTTTTGTCTTGGATCTGCTGCTCTGAGAGGTTTTTGAGCTCATGCAGCTCCAGCTGGATGTTGTGCTTTTGCCTCTCTGCATCTACAGCAGCCGTTTCTCTCTTGCTCACTTCTTCCTGCATTCTGCGTTTCAGCTCTTGAGCTTCTTTCTCAGCTTTAGCAACGGCCTTCGCGTGAGCTTCAGCTAACTGCTTCTGTTTCTCTAACTCAGCCTGCATCTCGGCCATCTTTTTCTGCTCTTCCGCTTTGAGTTTCTGTGCAGCTTTCTGTATTAGTGGAGGCAAATGTAAAGAAAGAATTATAATCAAGCATGACAGGTTAAAGGTAATAGTTTACATCAACCAGCTCAAAACAGTGGGAATTTGTTATTATTTTGGTAAACATGGCCAAAACACACTTGTTTAAGAGCAAGTTAATGTAATGTATTACCTTGGCAATGTTAATATTAAATTAGCTTAAAGAAGAGATCAATCTCTAGATGCAAATTAGGTGCAAAATCATTCACGTGATGTTAAATTCACAATGCAATCAAACAAAAACATGACAAAAAGGTTAAGGAAAAAATGGAAAATGTGCCAATTAATGTATGGAAACAAAATATCACTTCACATCACAGCAAGAAAATCATGGCATGCAACTGTAGCTGGGGCACCAACTAAAACTGACCTACGCTTCTATTATGAACATGTTCTATCTCCCATTAACTCTGTGTTTGGATCTATAAATACTTAATGTACTTAACACTTAATATTTACTAAGTTAAGAGTATTATTCACACCATTCTCTCAAACTGGTTTTTATCTCATCCCATGCAATGAGGTTCTTTAGATCACCATTTGTGAAGAGAAGGGAAGGTCATGTCATAGATGAGAGGTTCAAATGAAGTTTACTATTGGGAAAAAATATCAGTAAGCACTCTGGATTAGGTTAAATAAGCTGAACATTTACTGCGTTTGGTCAGTAAGAATGTTACTGTGGTATTATTAAAGGAGGCTTTTATTAAAACTGAAAATGAATAAGCAATGGAAAGTCAAAATGCAGTTTGAGAGAAGCACAGATGTTGGCTGATAGAGGGGACAGGAATTTCACAGTAAGTAGGTACCTGAAACACTGAATAATTTACCTTTTCAATGCTCAAACAAGTTAAGCATTCATCATGGCAAAGCACGGGCAAGCAGTTAAAAAGAAGCAAGGACACAAACAAAACATCAGGTTAGGAAAGAATGTAAAATCTTTTAATTTGTGTTAAATTAGATTTAAAAAAAGGAGAACTGAAGACCATGATAACCAAAGCGAACCATTTAGTCATAACTTTGAGTTTAACCTCAGGGGTAAAAAGTGGTCAGTGGGATAAAAAGGCAAAGTAAAGCTGAGAAATGAAAGAAAGAACCCCTTATTCTAGCTCTACAATGGCAAAACACACTCAATGGATGAAAATGTAACCGTTAATGCGTATGAACACACACTCTGCTCTATCTACTCATTCCAGTTTAGCCTCTGACATTGCGTGGCTTTTCCTCTGTAAAGCGTTTTAGTGACTGATATATTTGAAGAGAAGTCTATATAAATCGACAGAATCTATTTTCAAATATTTATTTAATTTGGTTCCTATTTAAAAACCCATGACAAATAAAAAATAAGATCTCTGCTGTAAGCTTAAAAAAATCTTTCTTTAGCTAATAGTCAGCTACAGCATGCCCATGTTTCATGCATAACCAGTGCAAAGGAACCATTTGTCACCCGTACATTAACTGTAACATGTGTGTGATAAAACACACAAAGAAAAGTGCTTGTGTGCGTGCATGCATGCATTGTGGTGACCAGTGGGAAAATGTGTCGTTTGTCTGTTTGTTTGTAGGTGGGCTGGTTGGTTGATCAGGTTAATGTTAGAATTGAGATTGTTTGGGACCCTCAGACAGCTTTCACGCACCTCCTCGTCCTCCAAGTGTTGCTGCCTGTCGGTGATGAACTTGATGTACTGACTTGTCAGAGTCATCAGTTCAGTGTAGCGGGTCCTCAGCGTTACATACTAATGCAGGGAGAAACAAAGATGTACAAGGTCAACTTAAGGGACATAGTTCATGGGTTAAACTTCGCTTGAAACAACAAGTGCTTTCAGAATGAGCTTTTCATTCACACAAACTCAGGTATGCGCTCTATTTATACACCACGGGTGTAAATAAAGTCTAATTACCATATTATGTTGTACAGTATGTATTGATATTTGCTCAGGGATCAATATCTGCTGACACCCATACATTGAAATCACCAAAAAACTGTTAAAATACATTTTATCTGTTCACTCCCTGAACTCAATCTGATGCTTAAATAAAAAATAATCATATAATTATGATTATAATAATTATACAGAACACAGAACAGACTCCTAAGTGCCACATTTTGTAGCTCAAGCTTTAATATTTTCACATAATGTAAATGAAAACTTCAGTCATTTTTAACATAAAATCAAGAAATATTGTAAGTTTGACTTTATTTCAAGTCTGAAATGTTTAAAGAACATTGGTATTATAACTGAGGTAATACAGTCTGACTTCATCATAATCACACCACTTCATATCAGCCTTTTCTAAAAACTAAAATAAGACATATTAAACTAAACAAATGTAAACAATTCCACATCCTCTTTCTTATGCTCATTTTACAAATGACGACTGTATAAAGTCTGAACACTGTCTTGTATTACTACTTCCCTTATAGTCAGTCCTTTCCCCCAGCAGTCACACAGCAGTGAGCATATAAAGGGTAATGTGGAGGGCCGGAGACTGATCCACCAGCCTGTAAACAACCTGTGGCCGACTTCCTGTAATTCCTTCACACAAACCACTAGCATAAGCTCAAACAAACACACCTCTTGAATGATGTTGTCAGAGGCAGAATCCAGCTTGGTTTTCTTCAGGGGGGAAGCAAGCGGTTCCACATGAGCTTTGTAGGCAACCAGCTGGAGTTCGTAATCCTGTTTGTATAAAGAGGATCAGTTATCCAACAATTATTCTACAAGACATACAAAATGTCTGAAAACTGTTATTATATAAGGATTACCTTGATGGTATCAATGTATGCTTTGGCATACTTTTGACATTCATCAACTTTGTCTTTGTTCTGTTCAATCTCCTCCAGGAGTTTCTGTTTAGAAAAACAGTTTAAAAAGGAAAAAAAGTTACACTCATTCAGTGGTTTCACTTAAAAACTAAATAAAAAATTCAAATGTTATTGGCACACACCTTCTCCTGGGCAAGCTGATCTTTCAGAGTTTTGCTATCAGTGATGGGCACAGCGCGGATTTTCTCCTGCCTCTGCTTGGCGTCAGCGATCCAGCGGATCAGCCAATCGTAGCTCTCACGGTAGTAACCGAGCTGCCGACCGAGCTGCTCCAGCTCTCTCTGGCGCAGGTCGATCTGGGTGAAGACTGCCTTCCAGCGGTCTTGGAGACTAGACATCAGCTGGCGGTAGTGGTCCAGCTCAGCGTCGCGCTCGCTGTGCACACGGGACATCCTTTCACTCACAGCAGAGGCTTTCTTCAGCTCCTCCTCCAGGGAGTCAAACACAGGCTGTTCACCTTCAGCCTCAGTCCGCATTTTCTGGACATGAAATACAAAAAACAGTCAGTCAAATGTGAGTAAATTACAAAAAGAATAATAATAATAATAATAATAATAAAAATAATAATAAACGATAATAATAAATAATGATAAGAAATATGAATAATAAATAAATAAATAAAAATTATAAATAATAAATTAATAAATAAATTAGAATAATAAATAATTATATTTGTGATGGAAATCTGGCAGCCAGTGTGTGCCAACCGAAACATTTCAGCGGTGCTGAAACTGGAGGCAAGGAGGGTGAAGTGTTTTACCCAAGGACACACACGGTTGGTTGGTACTGTACACTAACCCTTCATGCAAAGCAGACTGATTTAATCTTAACATTATCTTAAGATGACACTGTAAAATGATTCTGTTTTCTTACCTTTAGCTTAGCTCTGTATGTTTCTACTTCCTTGGTGTCACTAGGAACAGTGTGAACCTCACGCAGACAGTCCTCATACTGCTTCAGGACTCCCTCAGCGCCCTGTGTGTTACGGATGACCATCTCCACAGTCTTCAGCCTGGGACGAGATGCATAAATAAATAAATGATAAACAAAGGGCTTTAGGAAACATTTCTTGTTCAGTGGAAGTGGTTGGGGACTTACTTCTCCAGATAAACGGAGGAGAGCATGTGGGCATGGTCCATCTTCTGCACAGTCAGCTCAAGCTCTGACCGCAGCACAGGAGTTGAGGCAGATTGTTGAGGTGAAGCTAACAGCTGTTGGGACTTCACAGATACCTTATCAAGGTCCTTCTTGAGGCCTTCAAGCTCTCCCTGGACTTTCTGTGAAACAAAGAAAAGTCAAAGTTACCAACATGAAATGGATAAAAGAAATTAAATTCCAGCCAGACTACAGAACAGAGCAGATTTAACAGAAATAACTGTGAGGAAGTTTCAAAATTAATGTGTCATGGGATCATGTGCACTGGATGTTTTCCCATCAGTAGAGAACAGAGCCAGTGGCCCCTCAGTCTCTGCCAATCTCACTAAACTACATCTCAGTAGTTTGTCTCTGTAACTTCTATTAAAGTGTTTTTCTCTGTTTCTTCGTAGGAAAGGAGAGTCAGTTCCAGACAGTGCTGCTTTTCTTCCCTAATCAGTTACATAATTAACCAGCATACCTTTGGTTGTTTGTTTCAACATATCCAACTAATTCGCTGTAATTTAAGTTGAGTACCTTCTGCTGTGTTGTTTTCTGAGCGCATTCTTTCAGAGGCTCCTTTTCCACTGGTCTGCGGATGCGACTCACAGTCTGAGCCTCACAGTCCTCGATACGCAGACGCAGGTCCTTGACCTCAGAGATGTAGTTCTTACACAGAGTCTCATCCTGCTGACCTGCATGACAGCGTGTGTGTTAGATCAAAACAGCAGGAATAAGGAAAACTAATTTGGCTTTGAAGTAAAGTTAAATAATTCAAAGTTCAGCATTCTCAAACCATGACTCCACTGCACTGCTTTTAATTAAAAAAAAAATCATTCATGCAGTTCATGTTTTTGGTTGAAGACATACACCTCTATGTACATTACAGCCATATCACACACATCTAGCATGATTAAGTAAGTATGTCTGGCTGCACCACATGAAACTTATTACACTTTCACCTAACTCTCAACACATGGGCTGTTTGAAGCTGCCAGTAAAAGCGTCTATGGAGCCAGAACAACATGCAGTCACACAAATCAATAATGTTTGCACATCTCATCCAAAGCTTGAAAAGCTTTAATCCACATCAGGTGGCTGAGCTCTAGCTTCGGTTCGCTTCACATCACTCACCTTTCAGCTTAACAACCATTTGTCCTGAAAGGTGAATTAACAATTACATACTGTAAAAGTGCTTAACACTTCCAATATATACCCTTGTTCCTACCATAAATAGTTAAATAAATCAGTTAGTCACATAACAGGAGGACTCTTACCTTTCTCCATGGAGCGGAGAAGGTTGTCAAAGTGCTGGGTGCACTTGTTGTATTCTCCCTCCACCTGCATGCGGTCATCGGCCCCAAAAAGCTGCGAGTCCTGGCTGTTGCGCATGAAGTCCTGGTAGTGGACCTCCAGGTTCCTCATGATCAGCCGGTATTCCTCTGGTTTCATGGTTTTTAACTGTGTAAGGCGGAGAAGAGCAGAGGGCGGATTAAAAGGCAGAAATCTTTGACTACAATCCCACTTTAAGAGTTCAATGTTGTAATTTAATCTCACCTAATGGTACATTTTTAGATATATTTCATGATCACTAACATAAAGTTATTTATTCACAGTTAGAAATGGTCCCTTCTCTTATTAAGTTGATAAAGGCTTACTCCAGTCTAATCTTTTTTTAATATTTGAATTTGACTCCAAACACAATAAAGATAAATGAACTCAGTCCTTAAATAGCCTGCTATGTATGCTCGCTCACCTGCGCTACAGGTTACTGATTTTCCTTTAAACTCTAATAATGTTACTGAATTTGAATTTTGAATTTATTTAAAATGAACAAACACACGGTCATAAATATGCCAGATTTAGCTGGTAGCTAATTTCCATCTGATGTCCCCCAAAAAATAAAAACAAAAGCTTTGTTCATTTAGTTTTTCAATATGAAAGCATTAATGCCAACCATGGTGATGTTCCAGGAGCGTATCTGTGTGAAGTCTTTCATCAGGTATTGCCATGACAACAGACTCTTCATGTTTATATGCAGCATCTGCCACATGGACACCGTCTGCTGATGACCTGCATCCAGACTGCAGCACAAGAGGCATAATGTGAAAATTAAGAAACAACAGAAAGTTTAAAAAAAATGAAAGCTGTTGCAGGTGATGCTGTGTTCTCACCTGGACACACTGTCCACAGCCTCCTTGTTGGGTGGAGGAACAATGAAGCAGACAGAAGGAACCACTGCCTCGTGTCCGGACCGGTTCAGGACCTTCCACTTAAAGGGCTGAGAGTTGTTGAGGAGCGCACACTCGTCTCCTTTATGGACAGTGATCTGAAACACATTGCAGAAGGAATACTCAAGCTCTGCTGAAATACTGATGAAGCTGGAGAATCATTATATGTCGTCTGGCCGAGGATTCAAACCTCCTGCTGCTTGAAGTCACAGACGGCCTGGATGGGCAGTTTGCCTTTGATGGAGGAGGTGGGGCTGCGCGGTTTCAGCTGGATGATGGACCTGGCTCTCTTGTTCAGACTAGTGATCATTGTCTTGAATTCATTCAGCTGTTCCTTCTCCTCCTGTTAGATAAAGTGAGAACCAGAATTAAGCTGCCAGTTTTACACATCCTGTATCATATTGCTGTGTTTTACCGGTGAGCATGCACCGTGCACCTACCACAGCGTCCTGCAGCAGATCTTCCAGCCGCGTGGCTGTTGTGGAGCGATCACAGCTGTATTTCTTTTTCATGGTCTCCTGCATTTTCTTCATCTTGTCCTGAGCCTCTTTCACATCTGCAAAGAACTGTGAGGACAGGAGACGAGTTACCATCATGTTTATGAAACAAATATGTGTGAATCTTTATAAAAGAATCATCAAAGTGAATTCATTCATGTGTCCCAGACCTGGTAGTGGGCTGTGTTTTCCTTCAGATGAGCCTCTATGCAGCAGCACAGCTGGAGGATCCAACTCCACTGAGTTTGCAGGGCACCTGTGAAGCTCTAGCAGAGACAAATGGGAGAAAGATAACTCTGGGTTAGTTTGGGCCTCAATGAAATGAATCTCACCCCCATGCTGCTCACACTCTAATCACCTCTACTGTTTTCTTGCCGGGATGTCCGTCTTTGACAAGTTTGTCTCCCATAGCCTTGATGTCATTCACCTTCTTCTCCCTTAGCTCCAGCTCCCTCATGAGACCCTGAAGAGCACAAAGAACACAGCTGATGATCATATTTACTTAATAAACCACTGTTTGAGAATCTAAAGAGCTGCAATTGGAGATGGAAATGAATCACTGCAGGAGCTCCTCCAAAACGTACTGAGTAATTGTCTTTCTTAGCTGTCATGTTGGAGTTTCTGTCACTCCAGTCAAAGTTGACCTCTTCTTCTTGTTTGTCATTCAGCCACATCAGCTCCTTAAAGGCAGCGGTGACAAAGGCGTGCAGTGATTCCAGGTTCCTGAGGCGGGACTTGGAGGAGTTCTGGAAGACGATGCGAATCCGAACAGTTTACACAAATATCAGAATATCATCCAGAGTAAAGGTTTGAAATATTATCAATCATTTACCAGTAGTTTGCCATACTGAAGGTCCAGCTTCCCCAGGTATTCTCTGTATGTGCCTTTGCTAACCGGAGATAACTGGTTCTGTAGCATAAAAGATAGGCAGGGAACAGCACACACAGAGTTAATTCAATCTGAGTTAATGTCAGATATTCCAAACATCTGATATCATCACTGCTATACCTCGTCAGACTTGGCCCGTTCAATCTTGGCTTTAAAGTCCTCCACAGTCTGATGCAGACCCCTGTGGCTGCCCTGCTGGGACTCCACTGAGGGCAGATCTGTTCCCCACTCCGCCTCGTCGATACGCCGCTGGTTTTCCTCCACCCAGGCCAGCAGGTCCTGGACGTAGCGCAAGGTCACGTCATCTACCTCCGGCCGCACCTTCATGGTGGTCTGCTGGGAGGTCTGGTAGAGGGGAACCTGGGCAGTGGTTACGGCGGCAGCGGCCTTCAGACGGAGGTTGTAATCGCTGCGTAGGTTCACCAAGCGCTCATGGAGGCGGTAAACTCTGTGGAGATGAAAAACAGCTGGCTCTTAGCTGTCAATCGCCTCACTTTTCAGTATGAATTGCAGTTTTGACCTAATCCTCCAAAAGCTCTTTACTGATGTTTTAGTGCTTAGAGACGGAAAAGACCATGTTATTATTCTGTCACTTGACAACATACGTAGCACCCACCTGCGATACATATGTTCAGCCTGAGGGTGGCGCCCATCCTTAAGCGTCTGCACATCATTGAAGAGCAGGCGAATCATCTTGTCTGCATTATCCAGCTCCCTCTCCACCTCGGCCGTGTGCTGAGCCGGTTTCCCAGCGTTCAACAGACGGATGTCCTGGAAGAAGACAGCAGACAGAGTTATTTCTAACAAATTTTAAAGAAAAATAAAGACAACAATTTACACTTATCAACACATAAACTTTACTCTTACTTATCAGATATTTATGTAGGTTCAAACATGTCTGATTGTATTAATGCAATATTATCAAAGATATGAATACCCATATATATTTGACTCCGTCTACAACTGCAGTTAGTGTTTTAAAAGATTAATTTAAAATTTAAAGGGATGGAGGGCAAATTCTCCAGCTGTCAGAGCAGTCACATGCTCTTACTAATTGTTTTAGATCATAGATTCCCTGTTCTTTGTGAGCACACACTGAGAGAGTACACAGATTGATTTTGCATTCAAACTGTTTGGAAAAAGGTGGGCTTACCGTCTGCAGCAGGGTCTCCAGGTGACTCAGCTGGTCATCACACACCCCGGATTCCATCTGGACTTTATCGTAAATCCTCTGAAGCTTCTCAAATCTGCATGAAATATGATCAACGGAGAATAATCAAGATCAACACAACACAATATTATTATGAAAATCCCTCATTTGTTAGCAGACCTCTGTGATATATCCAGGACTAAAAAGGCTATTACACAACACAAGCTAATGCTGACAACATGCCAATCATAACACTTACGGCCATCTGGGTCGCAGCAAATACTCCAGTTTATGAGGGTCACTCACAAATGCCATGTTCCACCTCGTCATCGGAATAATGTTAAAGCTAAAGCAAAGTTGGCTCCTGTCATTGTCCCATACCTCCGTCATGTGTAAGCTAAGAGTGAAGCAAAAATGTTCCGATCTTCTGACAGACAAGTTCGGTCTGCTCATGTAGTCATTTCTCATCTCAGAACCATAAAGAAGGCTGTCAGACTGAGAGATGAGCGAGTCCCATGACAGGAAACCCTCCCCTTTGCAGGCGTGACGTATCATTACTCTAAATACTAAAATAATGTAAACTGTCTTGTCCAATTTCATTCTATCTAATTATATCTATTTGTGCAACAGTGGGAACACTCTTGTCTCATTTAGTTACAAAATTAGCACACATGTAAGAAAAAAGCGGTGTTTTACCAAAACATTTGAATACAGTGAGTGAATAATAATCAAATTTACAATGACATAATTTTGTTTGTCAGCTCAGAACCTTAGTAAGCTTGCTAATTCAGTTATGTTGAAGCTAAAAGCTAGCAGGGATTTTATGTTTTGAAGAGCTTCTAATAGAATTACAAATCTTTTTTTCTTCTGGGTGCTCATACTGCTTTAGTTCCACAAATCATGATGAAGAGTTTGTTTGGGGGATAAAAACATCTATCTATCTATCTATCTATCTATCCATATTTATTTATGTATTTTTACGTTAGGTGTGGTTAATTTAAATGTGCTTTATAAAAAATGTATTTGACTATTCATTTCTACACCGCTTTGCCCTTTTATTGCTGCACACCTCAAGAATACAGCGTATTTATAATTTTGAAACAAAAAAAGGACATGTTAATACTGTTCTAACCTCTCAAACTCTATCCTGAGAAGTCGTTCTCTCTCAAGGATGGCCACGTGGAGTCGGCCCCACTCTTTCTCCACATCAATGGGATGGTAACCTGGGGGCACCTTCACCTGACCAGCATGCACCACACTCTGCAGAGAAGTGAAAGTATGATGAGTTAGTCATTATGCATGGAAAAGTAATTGTTTCTAACAATAAGAGCAGGGGTTTAACTTGCCTCAAAGGACTGGTAGATCTGTTTAGAGTGGATCTTATCGGACTCTTTCACTGGCAGCTCCTTCTCTTTGAACTTCAAAAACTGGCGCCAAAGAAGCTGGGGTCATAACAAACAAAGCAAGCATTAACATGCACAATTTATGTATTTTTTCGACATTTTTGTTTCCACAATAAAGTATTTGCACATCATCAGAGGTCCCAAAATACCTGAATTGATTTTAGAGATCTAATCTTATTTTGGCAAATTATAAACATTGTGTTATATTGAATTTATTTATATTTATCTATGTAATGCGTATATAGAATTAAATTAGACGAACTGCAGTAATCCCCAAATAAAAATCATAAGGTATATTTACAGTACAAATACATTGCAAACAAAATATACATTTATATTTAGATACACATATATTCAGGATTATATATTTTTCTCTAGAAATAGATTAAGTGGGAAATCCTGACTTAATGGTAATGGGAGTACATCAAAGTAAGATATCACATGGCATCTCTTGGCAAACATTGAGGTGATATCTGAAAGTAATTTGCACATGCTCCCATGACTAGTGTAAATTAAATTAGCTCCATAATAGAATCACATTATTTCACTGCATGTCTTACCAGAGCAAAAATGTTCCTGATCTAAATTTGTCCAGTGTTTTTAAGACACAACAAAACCCTCAACTTCTAATGACGCGGCTTTTCTAATAATTCAGATAGAAAGAGTTATAATTGTAATACTTTTAGTTCCAGCAGGCTCCTTTTTTTTTTTTTTTACAAAAGGAGTGGCAGAGTGCTGAATCTCCTGAGTATCAAGTCAAACATTATCTGCCTTCTGGCAACATTTTCTCAGCTCCAGCACTGCCCCACCTACAGTTCAACAATGCCTGTGAACACAGCTGCCTTTATCTGCCCACAGCCAGACATTATGTCACTATGTTCTTTGATCCAACAGTGGACGGCTGCCAAAAACACCTCTTTATAATCACCGCTCTTCTTTCCACACATGCATTATATCCCTATAAGTCTTTTAAAAACATAATGACAACTATTAGCTGGAAAATCTGAGCATTTTTTGTCAGATTACTTCAAATTAAGCTAACTGTGAACACAACATACGGTTGTAGCATATCAGCTCACCTCTATTTCCTCGTAGCTGGCCGGGAACGTCCTCTGCTCGAAGATCATGACATGGTGGCGGATCCACTGGAGCAGGACCGTCACCAGCTCATAGTACTCCTGCCAGCGCAGCTCCAGCTCCTGCAGCCAGCACAGCACAAAGACACATGAGAGTTTCACAACAACAAACAGGAGGGCTCTTATTTTCTGTCGTCTACATTTTCCTTCACTCACACACCACTCAGAATTCAATTACGTAGCAACAAGCTATGTTTTGTCCCCAAAGAAGGGAACTAGTTTATGAGCAGACAATGGGTGCAGACAAGGAGCAACATATTTTCCATCTTTTTCAGATTACAAATTTGTGCATTGATTCCAGTGCCTGTAAGGACAAAAATTTAAAAAGTAAGGACATTAATGTCTAATTTTAGGTCTTTTTTTACCATCAGATCTTCAAAATAAGTTATGGAGAGTATGTTTTCTGAGCCCTTCCCTGTATCGTAGCAGTGGAAACACCACAGGTTGCTCATTTTATGTGCTGCTGTGTTTTCACAAGACTTAAATTTGTCTTTGACACTGAAATTACAAGCTAAACTGCAAGTCGGATACAAATATTTGAGTTTTGTTTTTTAAATAAAATCCAACCAAGTAATCTTCCGCTTACATTAGCCCTGATGCCATCATGAACGTCAACACGAGGCATGACATCATACAGGGATGACACGTAGGTGATGATGGATTTCTCGTCAGGATGTGGGACATCAACATCTGGAAGGGGAAGATAAAATCATTATATTTGGCAGTTTAACAACTTAACTTGTCTCTGGTCTAAATAAATTTTGTCCATTTCTACCTTCAGGGTCCAGCAGACGAGTCACACCCAGGTCTTTCTCAGCCACATTGAACGCCTGTTCAAGGTTCTCCTGGTTGGTCTGTCGGTACACTTTACCCATGTCGATGAGTCTTGGACTAGTGAAGAGAAAAAATCAACTGATAAACAGGAGTTTTATTGATATTAAGAAGATAATAATCAGTATTAAAAAGCAAATAATAAGGTTGCACCGACTGCAGTTTTCTGGCCGATCACTGATCTTTAAAATATCTGACCTGCCGATACCGATTTCCTTTAGAATTGACTTGACAGCTTACATCTTCAATGTACCAATTTTGTTTTATTGAGAAACAAATAATACCCATACTACACTGCAAACTTTTTAACTGCACAAGCTAGTTTTCTAAAAAAAATAATGAAAATCTTTGACACTGCTTACATAACAAAAATATTAGTTCCTTTTTTATCGTAAACACAAAACTAGCTCAACCAGGCCCGTTTTAAGCCTCTAACAAAAAAACATTTTCTGCATGCAACATAAAACAATGCAATTATTTTAAAATAATTATTGGATAAGATCGATTTCAAATGCACTGATCACTGATCCCCCAAAATTAAGGAAATCAGGGCCAATAGATTGGCCAGCCAATGTATCGAGCACCCCTAGCTAATAATACATCTTCTTTTCAAAAGCACAGTTTCTTCGCAGTTACCATTATTAGCCTCTTGTAGGACCACAGTTGCTTAAAACAACTGCAAAATGGGAAGCAACACCAATGTTTTTCCTTCCTATATTTTCTATCCTTTGTATATTTGCTTCATGCAGCACCTGGATTATACATGCATGTGAAATCTGCGTCATAAATAAAATAAAGCTAAGCTGAGAATTAACAGTTAACCATCAAACTAGGTCCAAAAATGTCAATCTGAGGAACCTGACAGACGTCTGAAGAGGCTACACATGAACATACTGGCAAAATTAATTAAGCTTATGTAAACTTGAGTGTTTTCATAGTTTGGAGCATTTATACTAGCAGCAGAGGTTTTTAAGATTTCTGCCAATGGCTAAACGCTATAAAAGAACCCACTTGTTCACTTTCTGACAAACCCACATGAGCACCTGGCTTTTTGTCCTCCAGGTGTTTGACTCTGCCAGGCAGATGTCAGAGCATTTATTGGCGAAATATAATTTACTGAGCAGCTATCCCAACAAACCCTGACACATTTTGACTCATCGACCAGCCGCGGCATGACTCTAAGATAAGACTAAAGTTGAGGCTTACAGAGCCTAATATATCACATAACCTCATCAATCATGCATGCAGATTTCACGCACACACACACACACACACACACACGACAGCTACTTTCTATAATAAACCCAGAGTAGTCCACAAACTGCAATGTGCAGCACCATCGCAGCAATTGTTACATTTGGAGAGTAAAAGCAGTGTGCAGACTCGTACAGCTCTCTGATGCGTAGAGTTGAATGGCCAGCATTCTGCCCATAAACAGGAGGAGACTCTACAAGGCAGATTTCTTGAACAGAGTACTGTTTGGTTGGCCTGGAGAAGCTGCTCATGTTCTGCGCTTCACTTCCATGAAAGCTGCGGGACCTCCATCCCTGGTCTAGTTCCTCGCTGCTGGAGAGGGCCCCTGAGCTGTGAGAACCCCGTCCCCAGTCCCTGGAAGATCCTTCTGATGGGATGTCGTCACAAAACATGATCACCCGGGTATCCACATCGCTAACGGATCCCGACACGCTACGAATGAAGCCCAGGCTTCCCTTCTTCTGTTTGGTCTTTTTCTTCATACTGAGCATGTTAGCTGCACGATGCTCCACGTCTAGCCTCACGTAGATAGACTAACAGTTACAGATGCATGCATTTATAAAGAAAAACGGAAATGTAAATCCATCCTGGAACTTTTTCAGCTCCCAATCCCCTTCAGAGGCTCCTCTTGAAGTCTCTCCTGGACTGGTGAGAGAAAAAAGCCTCCTGGTGGTTTAGCCAAGCCACTGCTCTTCACTGTTTGTTTCTTCGACACATAAATTCAAAGTCAATCGTTGATTTTCAAATCCGGCTTGGATACATACACACAGGTGCATAAATCCAGGACGATGTTATATCTCAGCGCTTATTCTGCACCTAGACGTATGCCTCAGAACAAAGTAGCGCCACAGTTTCATTTAGCAGAACTGTTACGCCCACACACCACACCCCTGACCTTCATGAAAAGCCGCAATAAGCCAGCCTCAGGAGACTCCAAAAAAGAAAGAGGAAAAAAAGTAGCTGGTACAGTTTGAGGAAACTTGCCCCTGCAGGTACATTTCTCTTCGAAACCAGTCCTTCAAAAGAGGGAGAGAAATGTTCTTATATAATCCTGCTGTTTCTTTTGTTTGTGCTCTGGACTTTGCATGAATGCAACTGTTCTTTAAACAAACCAGCGCTATTCTTCATTGCCAAATCCCCCTGAGAAATATCTGTACATTCACCTCCCAGGGTGCTACCACACAAAGCAGTTTCTAACCACTAAGTCCGTTAAAGTCACAAACAACAGCTTAGAAGAGTCAAAATATTTAGGGAACAACATCAGGGCTTTGGATTATACTGCAAAGTTCCAAACAAGTTAATAATCTTTTAATTCGGGAATCTTTGCTTAATATCAAGGACAGTAGAGAATTAGTCATACGAGACTGACAAATAAAGATTTAAGTAAAGCAGCGTGAGCAGGAACACTTCCAAGATTAGAAACTAGAAAATGGATGAAAATGTAAAATGTAAAAAAACAGATATCTTAAAACCAAAGTCCAAACAATAAAGCTGGGCTATTCAAACTATAGCAAAGTCAGCAAACCAGTGCCCATTATAGTTATATGACACCTTTCTAATACATCAGCTGTAGAACCTCATCACAGCCATCCTGTCTATAATTATTTAAGGACTAGACTCTCCTTGTAGAGAGGATTGATATTGTGGATTTAATTACAGAGCAGGTTTTAACAGGTATTATGAAGTGTAGTGTGATGTTTGAAAGCAATCCAAACTCTCACTCCTGCTTCATTGGACTCAGCGCTGAATTAAACTTGAAGGTGCTTGTGTGTAATGACAAGACTCTGCAAAAATGTAGCAATAAAGGCCAGTTACTTTGTCAAAGTGGGTGTGTCAGAGTATATATTAACTATGAAAAAAGTGACTGGCAGCAGACTTTCCTGTCTGTGCTTGTATCACGTTTCGTTTCGGATTAGTGGTATTAGCTTCCACACTCACTAGTGCTTGTGTATGACAGCGTTGAAGAGTTTGCCGTCTCGCCAGCTGGTGGTGAAGTTGTCGCAGCGGATGCCCTGGTAGCCGTCTGTCATCCTCTGAGACCAGAGCAGCAGCTTCTCTTTGGCCGTCATGTCCTCTGATTGGCCATTGATCTGAATGTCTGAGATCTGAGACAACAGACGCACAACGTTAACATGGTGGGAAATGGAGCTTTTGCAGATAATATACGTTGAAACATTAGGAAATAATTAGTTATTAGTGGAAACCAAAAGGTGCAATTAAATGGAATTACTCAATACCACAAAAGTGTTTATAAAGTTCCCCTCTGGTAGTTATCAATCCCAGAAATTTCTCTGCGTTTTAAATCTGGAAGATTTTTGTAATTTAAAGAAAACAAAATAACAAAAACTCTCATGACTTCAAAATTTCCTCGTTCATGCAGTGAAAAAGGGATCTAAGAATATGCTGATCAGGCTCTGTCCACCTATCCACCTGCCAGCAGATGACACTGTCTGCCTGCTTTCCTTCAATATTTAAATCAATCAGGAGTAAATGCAATGCCTCTCTATCATTCAGCTGCATCCCTTTCTAGCTCGTTCGGCGAGCTGTTGGGAAACTCAGTTAGTTTGTTTTGGCCCAAAGCAACGTCTTTTCTCTCGCCTCTACGTTAATGTCTTCTCCTCCAAACTTATCAGGTGAGAACTTCATCGCTTTCTTACAGCACATGGAAAAGCAATATACAAGTTTTTAATTGAAGAGATAGTTTAAGAAAAAGAAAATATGATCTATTTAATGTCTCCATACTTTAGTATGTGTTCATTGGATTAGGAAGGTTAAGTTTGGAAAATGGAGCTGTGGCTCTGGCTTTAAGTCTGTAAGTTTTTCCTTTTATTCTCTAACGTAATTCTCCTCTTCAAATCTTCTATTTTGAAATTAGGTTTTAATTGAAACTTACTAAAAAAATCATCCAAAATATTTTAGCAGCTTGAATAGCCTAGGTGTAGAAGAAAACTGAGCCTGCAGGAGTTAACACAGAGGAAAATTTTTTGCCGCTAGCTTTAGCTTTCAATAGTGAGTCTCTATGACTCACCGTCAACCAAATCCCAGTCTTCCTTTTTCCTATTGTATAAAAGTATAAAGCCTGTGTCCACAGGGCAAAGCTGTATCTTTATCACATTTGCTCATCAGGGTGTCTCATGCTTAGCTTCTGCTTTGAAATCTAAAGCCAAACCCTTGATTATATGAGGAATGGGGGCGAGCCTATGACTATCAGGCAAATGGCCAGATATGTCTGCCTGGCAGCTTCTGGCATACACAGGAAAAGCAACAAAAGGCAGTGGGTATGGGATGTTCTGGGACAACAGCACGCCAACAAGTTATAAACTCCATGTGACACACCCTTCCCTCAGGACTGAGGGAGAAAGTGACTCATAGCAACACACCCTGATGCTTTTTTTTTGTTTGTCTTATGATCTGACTACAGTGTTAATGTGTTACTCCTAAGAGTATGGTGAGAGTGAGGATGTTTGATCAGAACTTGTCTTTTTGGGAAAAAAAGGTTGGTTGAAGTCTGATTGGGTCCAAAGAGATGAGGAAACAGCAGCCATGATCCCAGAGACAGAGGATAGGAGTAACAATATAATGGAACACAACACTGACAGAGGAGGAGACCTGGAAGTGGAGGATGATGGTCCATATTAACCCCAGAGTCAGCTTGGGGTTTCCGTCTGCTATGTCGTCGTTTCTGATGTTAACCAGCTTTACCTGAGGAAACAAAAGAAACATGTAACCCAAATCACCACTGGGTCATTAGTACACACAGATGAGCTGCTGTACTTTGTGATGAAATGTCAACATTTTATTGTCCGAATTAAGAAGATATCATTTCAGGCATCATACCTGCCGGTGTTTGAGGAAATCCAGTGCTATCTGTACATTCTGCAGTTTGTGGAATCGCATGCGTCCTTTCTCTCTAGGCTGCAGAGGACGAAGAAGAGATGAAGAGGTTTTTAGTTGCACAGGAGAAATTTGATAAAATGACCTCAGTCAGAAATGGTCATTTAGACATACTAGTAGCCAGAGAATTATGCTTTAATAATTAAGGCATGAAAATAAAAAATGTAGGGACACAAAGTGCAAAGAGGACATGAGGAATGATGGTAAATCCCAAATATGAAAGTTACATTTCTGGTTCAAATTCTAACTTATACCCTTTGTTCACCAAAATCCCACAAAAGAAATAAAAAAGCGGACATTTGCTTTGGCTTTGTTCAGACTCAGAACCACTCACAATTGTTAAATATAAATCAAAATGACTATGTGCAATATGCAACACAATAATAAGAAAGTAATGCAGAAATAAAAAAATAAATAAAATGAACCAAACTCTTTTTGAACTCAGCAGCTACATGCTTAAAACCAGCCTGTCAATGATGGAAAAAGGAAAAGAAACAACCTCAAAAAGATAAAGTCCATGGACGCCATGCACGGCCAGGTCATTGAAAGAGTGCAGGTGGACCAGAGAAAACATTACTGTAAGTTTCAAAGCCACTCACCAACCGTACGCTCCTGACCATGTCTCTCTCCCTCGGCTAGTGCGAAGGAGAGAAGGCGAAAGCCAGACGGCAAAGACCAGCACAAAGGTTAAAGGAATGCACACGGGAGAAAAGGGACAGGACGGAGAGGAATAGAAAAGAAGGATAAGATTCAAAGACACACACACACAGACTGTACTGGCGTTAATGTGTTCGTCATGGGGGCATTCAGAATATGAGCAGAGGTGGGGCTGGTGGAAGGAGCGATGAGGTACAGCAGCAGGGAAGCTTCTGTGCACATCTGATCCCCAGCATGTTAAACATCAGCCGCCAGTCATTGGCTTCAAAATTAATGTGGAAGCATCAAGCAATCAATTTCAGAGCAATTAGAGAAAAAAGGATGATGGGTGAAGGTGAGCAATGGAGAGAGAGAGCATGTGAAAGCTTGGTTTTGATTCATTTTAGATTGTTTTCACAGGGCTAGCATCTCAGGTTCATTACATAGAAGCAATTCTTTTTTAATTAGCAACGGTGAGGTGGCTGAGGTAAAAGATGCAGAGCTCGATCACATTCGTCTCCCTGACAAAAACTGGACATCAGGTTTGAACTTACCAGTGTCTCCCCAGAGAGGACCTCCAACAGTGAGATCAGGTTATGTCCATCCCGGAGGTCTTCGTACAGATCTGAGACGTGGCGCTGCGCCTGCGATAGAAAAAAAAGGTGAGTCACAAGAAGATAAAAAACACTGAAACACAAACACATATTTGTGAATTGATGACACCTACAATATGTATAATCCTATTCCTCAGTTCATAAATCTCTATTCACACCATCTTTAGAGCATTTACAGTATAACAGAGTCCTTCTTGTGCTTTTAGAGAAAATCTAAAAAGTCTTCTTTAAAGTTTGTGTTAATTTGCAACATTTTTCCTAAAAAATTTTGCAAATTTGTAAAACATTGAGCTGCACCAGTGTGATGGAAGTTTTCTACAGCGCCAAGAGCATTCCCTGAAACAGCCCAATTCTACACAGCTTAGGAATGCATAGCTGTAAGGAGCCAAGCCTGTCTTCTGCTCCAGATGTCAAACTGCAGCTGTCAAACCTGACAAGTGATAGATAGGACTCCAAATAATATAAAACGCTGGATCCTAAGGTGAAAGAAAAAAGGTATATGGCACTTAACAGGCAAAGCCACATTTACAGTTCAAACAGCAGACGTGAGATGTAACTGCAACCAGACAATGAAGCAAGTGAAAGGAGTGAAGGGAGGGGTGACTGCGGGAGATGGTGCCTGGATAGAAGGAGAGACGGCTGGGGCAACGTGTGAGGGTGGCGGCTGTCTCCATGCAAGTCCACTGCAACTGTACCAAAACCTACCTGTACCTTACAGGGCTGGGAGGAAATGAATGACAGAGTAAAAAGAAATGAAATTGAGGACATAGAATTCTGATGATGTATCCGAGGCAGAAAGATTAAACAGAATCATTAAAGCAGTCTGTTCAGCTAAAGCATTGCTCATCTGGGTGTGTTGGGTCTTGAAGGAAACTGAGGTCTCTGACCTGACAAGGAATGAATGTATTTTATTTCTCCTGCAAGTTTCAACAGCGATGGGTTTGTTCATCTATGCCTGCAGAGAGACGGTGAGATGAAGTTATGCTGCAGAGCTACATTTACTGTAACCAGCAGGGTTCACTGTCTACAATCTAAGTCTTCCTCATTGTTACTTAAAATGTGAATTTTAAACTTCTTTTGGACAAACATCTATGCTGCACAAAACTCTGACTTTCATCTGATTAGAATCCACTGAGTTATTAATTTACACATTTCACAGCCAGTCATCTGGGATAGCATGTAGTTCTGCTCCATGTAAAACAATCTATCACCACCAGTCAATTACTCTGCATGGTGATATTAGCATCACTGCTGTAAGGTAGATGTTTACCTACCAGCCAGTGTAGCTGGCCACAGTCAGAGCAAACAGCTCTGTGAATTTCTCAGTATGGAAATCATTATTACATCGTGGTTTATTCTGTTTTTTCAACTTGTTTTTCCAATCACTGATAAATGTATTAAACCTCAACCTGCAAATATTTTAGTTTTCTTATCGTATTAGATGTAGTTTGCAGGTCTCTACAGAAGACAGGTTTATATTCTGCAGCTGGACCACATTCCACTTTGTTTTATATGGAGATTTACTGAGCGATGGGCAACATCACCGGCCCTTTACAGCTCCTCACGGCTGCACCCCACCTATAGTCTGCTATCCCTGTCAAGCCAACCATTAAGCCACTAAATCAGTTTTACACCAGCTTAACCCAAGCACAGCAGTTTTCCAGAACCAGCTCTCGGGTAGGGGCTGGAAAATAGCACTTTCCTTTCCAAACACTGCTTTTTTTCCCCTATATGAGATTCTGTAAGGTTGACTGTAGATGGCGACAATGTTCTGTTTTTCCCATGTAAAGCATAACGGGGATATTTTCTATTAGAATAATAATCAAAAGCTCAGCCCATGAAGTTTTCAGGAAAGTCTTCATATAACAAGTGTTATGAACCAGGCATGCTGTTTTAAATGGGTGCCAAAGACAAAAAAAATCAATTACAGTAATCAGGACTGTAATCAGGAAGTGACAACTTTATCTTAGATGATGTTTTTGGTAATAATGAAACTAATGTAAACACTGAGGTCACTGATCATGCAGTTCCGTCAGTCTGAGGTGGGCACAAGAGCAGGTAGCCACCCAGACCCCGGAGTCTGTGCAGCACATGTGCTACTGTTGGCCTCAACCACAGTGGGCTTTGGGCCCAGACCAGAATTTGCCTTCTCAGAGGGATCTAAGCGAGTCCAGATGTCTGTGACGCACAGTCCAGCATTCACTGTGAACACTTCAGAGAAACAAGGAGGAGTTACTGCACACTGTTCTCACACAGTGGGAGCAGAATACTTTTAGCCCTGCACATTCATGCAAAGGAAAACACACACTCCGCGTCTTTTTTCTCGCTTGTTCCATGTCCATATAAATGAATGGCTCCTATGTCTGTGCACCAAATATAGAAAAAAATGGGGAAAAGCTTAACGTCACAAGTCTGCGGATGCATCTGTGCCAACGGGATTTCCCTGGAAGAAAAGAGGTCCGAGCAGGAATATTTTCCTGCTCTGAGGGAGGGGCGTTGAGCTACAGGGGCTCATTTTTCATCCATAATGAGGATCTCTAATGAGTGAGAAGTAGACTCTCCCATGACTCCCCTCCTGCTCTGAATGGTTGATGCATTGTTGGGCTTTCAGGCCCCGGTTTGGGAATGGCGTGAGGTAGGTGAGGGTGGATGAGGGCTGATGGATGATTTACACAGCCTGTCAGCTGATGACAGTCCGGACTTCTGGCCAGCCCCCACATCAGGGTGAACTGCTGGTGACCATGTATGAAACAATTACTGGGGGAATAATGTGTGTTTGTGTGTGTGTGGGAGGCAGGCAGGAAATAATAATTCCTGCAGCGATGCTTACAATGAGCAGGTGAGCGATGAATTGCACTGAAGAAATTATGGTTTTTCAGTGAAAACAGTCCACAGAGAGTTCTGCGGACCTGATCAGACGTCTGATTCTGCAGTAATATCATGTTTAGCTGCTGCTAACGGAAATCATTTTAAGAAACCTAGAAAATACGAATAACTGAATTACATGGGAAAGTGGAAGAGAATGAATCCATCCGTTCAGTGATTGAGAACCTGTCACACTACAGCATGCCAACACAAATAAAAACCAAACCCAGCTATTCAAACCATGATTTACAGTGCGCTGACATTATTCTAAAGGAAATAATCAATAACCTGACAGCATATGAGTTCCTAACATTACTCTAAGACTTGATCTGCTATCCTGCACTTACAGTACAGGTTAATAAGGACAATAAGTTACAAAGCATGTATTTGCTGTTTGACACTTTTATTATTTAGATTTACCCTCTGATATCTACAGAACAAAGAGAATGACCCGGCTCTTACCTTTATCAAGTGCTTGTTAACCCATTTTGTGAAGGTTTTCTTCTGCACTCTGTCTCGTTCATCTGCAAAAGAGACAGCAGAGTTAAATATGAGGAATGACGTATGAAAGCATATAATAAATCACTTCAGCTGTTGCAGGTGTATGACTGGGGCATTCTTAGGGTGAAAGTGGATGCAAGTTTCACTGATTTCATATAAACGTCAACAAAAGAAAAACTCTAAGATATTAGGCCTATTTGGTTTCTATAAAACACAAAATAATGTATCACCATCTCTCACCCCCCTTTGCATGCCTGCATCTGACTCAGGCTGCATCAGGGAAAATCCGTTACCAGCAGATGCACCCCTACTGTCTGCAAAACGTTGTGTTTACAAGTTTATGTGTCACTGTGTGACATCACTAGCAGCTGGGTTCCAAGAAGGAAGCAAGGATGAAAGGACTTGTACCTGATGCTCATGTGAGTGTGAAGATCAAACATTACATGGTATAACCACCCAACAGTGCTATGTCCCAACAAGACAGAACACGGTGTAGGTGTGGAATACCCTCAGCTAGCATAACAAAATACCATATTATCATCTAGTGTTGTGTAGCTGGCAAAAAACCACAAGGTGTGTCATGGAAGACTTGTTGTGGACACAGTGGATGGCTGTGTCTGCTTCCAGTTTTCCAACATGAAAACAGAACCATTAAGAAAACAAAAGGCAGCTTCAGGAAATGATTCATTCAGGGCCACTTGATGTTCTGTCAGCACTGAAGAAGCTACTTCCACTAATTCACTCAACTCTTCCATTCACTAAATGCTGGAGTGACCTATGGACGCAGCACAAAGTGTTCATTCTTATCAGTTTTCAGGCCGTAATCTGACTGTCTTCACACAAACGTTCCCCCTGCCATGAAAGCCAAAGTCGGGATCCAACTCATGCGTCCATCTACCACCCGCAGGCTTCTTTTGTTTTATAAAATGGAAGGCGGTAAATGCAAAGTTGTTGTGCAACTCTGCTGCCATAGAAACATGAATTACTGTTACCCTCTTCATTTTTTACTGGAACCAATGAGCACTGAGCCTGACTATGACGCACTTCCTGTCAAAAAGGCTAAATGAGTAGGAATGTGATGATCAGTGATGAAAAATTAGTTTTCCCACAGAAATGATGATGATAATGATCTAAACTTTATTAATCCCAACTGGGAACTTTTCTCTTTGTTTTTTACCGAGCAGTGGGCTGCCTTATTAAAGTAACGGGAAGTTAAAGGCCTTGTTCAGGGTGTGATTGACTGCCAGCATCCAAACAGGTTTTCCATTTGTTCGTGGAGTTTCACAAAAGTAAACAGCAACATTAAACAATTTCACCCCTAGGATCAGTGAAGTACTTTAGAAGTAGAACATTCAGGCAGGAATCAAGATGAAGTCTAATCTTTAAAATGCTGTTGCATTAAGGGTAATACATATACAAACAACCATCTTTTTACAATTACCTTTAGCTAACCAATCATCTAAATTTTGCTATAAATTCAGTTAGTTCCAGCTTATTATTACAACACAGATTTCTAACAAAAAGTAACTCAAAACAATTTTAAAAGACACATTAGCATCAAAATTAATTATAACACACATTAGTCCAGTTTATGAAAAGTGATTCTAGATTTCAGGGCAATGTATTAAAGAGGATAAGCTTGAATATGAAAAAAGGAAATGCACTGCATCATTCATCCTGTAGGTACTGAAGACAGACGGTAGCAACAATGACTCACTCGCCCCAAAACATTTCACAGTTTTAAAACAGTAAGTGTGAATTAACGATGATGACCAATACAATGAAAGGAAGTTCAGGTCCATCTGTAATGGTAATGATGACTGTCTGTGTTAAGTGTTGCTATGGCACCAATAAAAGCATCACCATGATATAAAGTTTCCTTACATCATGTTTAACTACATTATCTAGCCTCAACTTAAGCATTTCAATCAACTCCTGTGGACTAAAACACTTTCTGGAAACAATCTTAATTCCTGCCTGTGTGGCAACAACCAGATCGAGAACTTTGGGTATTTCCCTCTAACTGCAGCCATACTGGTACCTTTCCTGCCATCCGTAGCCTTCAGCATCCCTTGGTAATAAGCTTCATCTGAGGGCACCCTCTCTCTGCCGAGGCTGTCAGTGGAGAAGTTCCTGTACCTCTGCTGCTGAGAGGTCATTGTTGCTGCTATCAGTTCACTGAATGCTAATCCTGATGAGAAAATATCCTCTGTGTTTTTCTTCTTAAGCGGGACTTTTCTTGCTTCTGTCTGTGTCCCTCAGTTTGTCCTAGAGTGTGCAGTCCTGTGGTGGCAATCCACAAAGCGTTTCACAAACCTATGATTTCTCTCTCTTTCTGTCCTCTCTTAACCTCCTCACTGCCTCAATGGGTTCAGCCCTTTTTTTTCCCTCTCTCTTCTCCTTTTCACCGCTCACTCAGTTCCTTTCACGGCAAACTGTGCCTCTTGGCTATGAAGTCTGTGTGTAATGTGTAACTGTGTATTTAGCGGTAATACAATGTGGAGGACACACCCCTCCCTCTTAAAGTGTAAGGAGGAGTGGCGGGGTGAGGACGAGGCGTGTCTCTTAATGGCTTGCGTAAGAAAAAACACAGCTTGTTGCACCACAGCAAAAAAATCAATGGCGATGATTTTCTTCCGATTAGAAGCAGAAAATGACATTTAAATGAGTAAATTGCAACAGAGGGTGAAAGACATTCAGAAGTTTCACTCACTCACCTCTCACACAGACACACACTCGCATATCTGGTCAATAATCGCTTAGTCACAGCATTCTTAGAGCATTTCGCATTAGTTGTCAAAAAAGGAAAATGATGGGGGCTGATAGGGTTAGGAGGGGGTGCTGAGTTTCTCAGACAATGAAACCTGAATGTCTAACTTATTTTCTTATGACTGTGCTTACAGTACACTTGTAGTTTCTTTTTTTTTTGTTTGACATTCTACGTATTTTCCGTGATCAGACTGTTTTGTATGTAAATGTGATGTTACTGTTTATGAAAGACAGGCAGGTTGCTGCTACCAGTTACTAATGTTTGCCATTAATACAGATTTGAGTAAATGATGTGGAAAATGTGTCATAACTAAAATCAAACAAAGAAAACCTGTACTGTACATGGTCCATGAAAATGATCTTATAATACCCCGCCCATATGGAGATTTAAGAAGATTTAGCTGCCATGAGCATCCAAGCAGAGATAAAGCAATAGCCCTGAGCTAATGATGGGTTCAGGCTATTATATCTGAAAGAAAAATACATGAGATATCATCATTTTAAAGGTGTGTTCCTGCAGATTTCTGCACGCCTGACAGGAAAAACAGATTTATCAGGCCTGAGCATATCCTCTTATACGGACTACCCCTCCAGCCTTTAGATGGCTGCTCATCCCATAACTCCACCCGATCTCATCGCACCTTAACAGGCTTCAAAAAGCATTTCTCTCCTTCCTGAGCGGGTTCATTTGAACACAACCTGTGTGGACATGACGATACATAATTTGTCCTTCTAAGTGAGTTTTGTGAAGACATGAAAGTGTGTGTGTGTGTGTGTGCATGTGTGTGCGGACAAGAGTGCTGTGTGTGGACTCATTTTGAGCTAGCTTTGCAAATTTTTGAGGCACACCTTTGTAGCTGTAAAATGTCCAGGCAAGCAGTGGAATTAAGGTGTGGTATGCGGGTAGAGCAATTAAACTTAAAAGAGAAAAGGAACAGTACAAAATACAAAATCACAAAAACATGCAAATAACTACGGGAAGCATTAAATATGCAATAATTCCTGAGAATATTTTTTATATATTTTAGGTTTTATTGAACAAAAATAGCAAAAAGTCTCTTGATTTGCCATTGTATAATAAAAAAGGTAACAGGGGGTACTGCAGTCGAGACCTCTGTCATGTTCTGGCTTTGGATCATGTACCAACACCTACTTCAGCTTTTCTTTCTAGACCTCAGGAGAAACACTAGAAGGGGACTGAAATGGGAAAGGGCAGTGGTGCAGAAAGTGTGGAAAATCTTAGTCATGAGATCCACCCCCCAAAAAGTAGACATATCATTAAGTTCTCAACATGCTTATTACTCTGCTCCCTCATCATGGCTTCATCAAAACCAGATGAAACGCTCCGGCTTCTTATGAGAGCCGAGAAAGCCGAGTGAAAATAAGAGGAGAAAGTATTTTCTTTTTAAATGACAAGTTTTAGGTTTTACTTTTTTTATGGAAGGGGCAGAGATGTTCGACTTCTTCTTCTCACAGTCCTCTTGAATTTACCATTAAGCATGAAAAATATCCGCATGTTTGATAATTATATTCAGAGTTGGTTTGTGCTTAGCTGTTTAAAATGATGAAGATTTGTTAGCCTGAGACCATGTTAGAGATGGATATTAATGTTTTTAATCAAACACATTATTAAATTATTTTCAATCTTCCCTTTTGCTAAATATTTTCTTAGAGAAGAAATGCTTCCAGAAAATATTAATATATTCAGTGCAGATGGGCGAATCACTAACAAGATACTATAGGATGGTGACCCAGCATGAGACTGTTTACCTCAATGCAGCGTGAGCCGAAGACAAACCTGCCCATTCATTCCGAAAGGACGTTGGCACAACTGCTGTGCCTAAATTCAGCCAAACACAACCACTGAGATGGAAGTAGACCCTCAGTCTTGTAACCATACAATACACTGTAACATTATGAGATATAATTACTATAAACAGGGGGAACCACTAACATCATGGACAGAAACCCACAGTGCCATTAAGCATCTTTTTATAGTTTTTTTGCACCATGAGGAAAAATAAAACAAAACAATTCAGCTCGATACACAAACATGTAGCACCAGCTGTGTCATAATCACCCAGCAGTACCACCGACATGAATTCAACCAAATTAGTTTCTTGATGAAACTGCAGAGAGATTATGGAAGAAAGAATCCAGCAGCACAATTATCTACTTTAAACTGCCTTTAAAACTGGTAACTGATTCATATGTGAATACAAATCTACACAAAGATGACATGAGCAGAAGTTTGTCCATGTGTTTATGTAAAACCTCTTAGCAACGAACATGTATAAGCTGCAGCCACCTAGTACCAAAAGCAACACATATTTAAGCACTTAGGAACAAATTAGAGGACAAAAGAATTCTAAGAATGTATCATTATGGTTTCTAAACGTGCCGAACTGCAGAAAAACTACTAAGGTTTAGAAGAAAAAAGCTGGGAAACACCTTCTTTTGTAAAGCTGAAGAGAGACAAGATTTACCCTCCCATATAAGGCTCCCTGTTCTTCCTGCAGCCTATCACTAATCTTTTTCATTCCTACTATTAAACCTTGGAAAATTCAGGTAAAAGTGAAGGTGTTTGCTGAAGTGGTGTTACCACACCCTATGTGAATAATGCTGAGTGGGAACAGCCCAAACACACCCAGGATTATCTCATCAGATAAGGACAAATGAAGCGTCTGCCATGTGAATCACAGCACGTTGCGACACATCTGTTCAAGCACCTGAGATCCTTGACAGCATGACCGTCCTTCTGTGGGCTGAAGTACATGAAAGGTCGAAAGCAGATTTATCTTTGCAAGTTAAGCATTTTTTTTTCCTGATAACTTTTGCCTGTTTGAAAAAAAAATCAGAATGAACATTTTATAAAAGAAAACAATCCGTCTGCTCTGAAAGAAATCAGATGTTTTAAAAACAGAGGATCAAGAGCTGCTTCTTCGTCAGTCAAGCAAAGATAATAAGAGCACTGTTCCGCACCGTTACGATTAATTGTGTTATCTTGGTTGAAGTGTGACTAACACATCAGGTATGCAATGTTGTATCTATCTTCTGAAATTACTCATTTAGACATTTGCTGAAATCCAAGGAGATCCACCTAGTGGTTACTGATTTATTCATGTAATTTAATCAAATTAAAGCTATTAAATTCAAACGATATGAGCTTCTGGCTCAGGACAGGGATTAGATAAATATTGACCCAAAGGGATGTCTTGATATAAATTCTGACCACGGAAACATCCGTCATAGCTGTGCTGTGACATCCTGTCCGGTTCTCATGGATCTGCAGGCGGACGGCTGACTGCAGATGATGCTGGCAGAATTTAAATCCAACATTGAAGCTGAAAACCCATTTTAACTTCGACTCTACACACATTTGGATTAGTGGTAGCAGCTGAGTTTTAAAATAGACCAGCGCTGAGCTTTCTAAGACTCTGGAAAGTCCCACATCTGGGCGCGTGTCAGTTGCTAATGTTTGATTTGAGGGGGTTCAACTGTATCAGGGTGATGAGGATGTAGACGTAGCAAGCGGCTGCATGTGTCTCCCTCTGCAGGTGAAAACAATGAAATATCATGCTGCAGAATTTCAGCGATTGGCCAGAAGAAAGAGCTCTTTAAACACTTAAGTGGTAATAAAACCTTCTGTAAAGGAAACCAGAAGACGAAAATTTGTACTTATATCTTCAATGTTATGTGACCACCTATGCAGAATGATCATACACAAAATGTAACTTTCAAAGTGTGAATGTAAAGATTGAATACCATTCTATGTTTAAATGTATTTTCTTCCTTTTTTTTTCTTGGAGGCGGCAATTAGATACAACTACAATATTTTTTTAAATTGTCAGTTAAATTATATTATATTTAATTTTATTATATTATATATATTAAAATGAGAGGATGTTTTCCCAAAATAGTTGCATTTTCCTTGGAAAACTATCCAAACTCAATTTCCTGATAAATAAAAAGAATCAAAAATAAAACTAAATTGTATGTCAATGAAAATAAAATGTTTCCGTTATCAGGGGAATTATTTTGCTTGGTGAAATTAAAGCCGATGACTGATTTAAAGGAAAAAAGAAGTTGTAAAAATAAATGTTTATTTGTCTCTATTGCTAACACACGCTGTGGGTTTCTCATTTTCCATGTGATCTAGTGATTTATTCTCCTGACATGTGGTATTTCCATATGCCGGCTCACCTTTAACGCTTGCCAGACAATCATGCAAATGTGGAAAAAATGGGAACTTGAGAGATGTTTCTATGACAACATCCATAAACAGAAAGCAGCATGTGCTACAGCGGTAACTGTGACTGACTCTTACTCATGGCTATATTTTTAGCCAAAGAGATGGAGGAGTCTCCCATAGCTGACCGATTTGACGTAGAAAGGAAAACACTATACTCGGCACATTCTCTGTCATTGGCACAAGGCAGGAAAACTTTTTTAGCACAAGATGGCGCCAGAGTACAACCACACCCAAACTGCTCCTGGAAGATCGGGGATCGTCACTGAGGCCTAAATCTCGGGATAAGGAGTTAGACTTGATCATTTTTTGACCTATAAATGAGTAAATACAGAACAATACTGGGGAAACCTGATTTGTTGGGATCCATGTGGGCTGATGCCATTTGAATACGTGAAAACTCACAGTGTAATTCACATTGTTAAGACAGTCTGTCAAAGAATACTGCAAAGCTTATGGATAACACAAATGCATCCCATGGAAACAAAGGTCTATGCATTACTGATATGATCGCTGGAGTTCAGTCAAATCTGGGGAGAAAAGTTGTGATTCAAGTGATGGACAAGAACAGCCATGGTTTTAGAAGGATGTCATCGTGAATAAAAAAAATATATATATTATTCATGATGAAATACTACAGCACTTGTTCATACATTTTGGATATGTATGACTGAATGATTATTTGTTCTAGGAAACTGATAAGGATCACTTTTGCTTATCGCTAAAGAGAGATATTACTGGGTCTTGCTTTGAGATATGTATCACATCACACGGCTATATCCTCCAGCAAGTCAAATGTTAACTTTACTGCTTGACTTTTGTGTAAATTCCCACAGTTACGATGCCTCCACTCCATTCCTAATACAGGTGTACCAAAGCTTTAGGTGATAAGTCATAAAGTACGCTCTGTTCAAGATAATTGTAAGCTCAGCCTTTAATCACTGGTACAGCAACAGCAGCTCAGTGGAATATTCGAGTCTGTCATTAAATGTGTTTAGAGAAGCAAAAATTGTTTCTGATTCTAAAATTAAATATAACTCTACTTCATTTTTTAGCAGCAAGGCTCTAAATGAATGAGATGAGATCATTGTGATATCCTGATGCCTCAGACACACACCATAATCAGTGAGGCGTCCTGAAGACGATGCATCTCCTCAGTTTATTTAATGAGTCTCAGCTGTTTGCTACCAGCTCCTGAGAAATTGCTTCACACAACTATAAAAAGCAGTTTGGTTTTACTTTGGAGAATCCTATCTTTACGAACTAAAACCTGAACTAGAACCATGTAGACTTGCCATGTGGAGAACCAGGCCTGCAGGTTACTGGCCATACTACTGTTTACTTTATGAAACCAGTCAGTCACTTTTGGTTTGTTATGTTTCCTCCGGTTGGCACAGAAACCGATACTACTGGCAAAAGAGAAGGTGATATGGTGTGAAGTGAAGTGGATCACTTCAAATGTATTAAGAGCAAAAACTTACTTTGATCTTTTCAGGACGAAGATTATGTATTTTGGAATTTTCATTAAAAAAATTATTTAAAGAAATGTGTGACTGAATGCATTTAAGTTGTGCTTAAAATCTGACTTATTTTCCCTAAAACAACAAAAAAACTGTTTCTTGTGTTTGGATGTTACTATACCTATAAGACTTTAGTAGCCATGAATTATGATAAAGAAGTTGATTTAGAGCCCTGTTTATATGTTGCATTAAATAATTTCATCAACAAACACATCCCTTAAACTACATAAAGCCAAATATCTACTATGTAGCCTTCCAAGAAGATAAAGCTGAGTCTATATACTGCTATCAGTCCTCAGTAACTTTCAGTTTTGCTCCATTGGAAACCATGTCCATATGGTACGCTCAGACAATAGCCTGCATAGAAACTCCTCCCCACACAGCCTCGCTACTCACCTGCACAGCACATCCTGGTGTGCAAGTACCTCAGTCGCTCTCCGTATGAGCTCATCACAGGCAAATAAATCCATTGTTCAAAGTTCCCAACATCCACCATTGTATTTCAGATAGAAACGGCGATGAGATCCCGCAGTAACCTCAGAGTTTCAGATTGCCCGAGCCCGCAGGTGTGAGGAGAATAAAGACAAACAACTTTCAAATAGATGACAGGCAGATACTGTGCCCTGCCCCTCTCATATATGGACAAAACGAAAGATAACAGACAGGTAATTCAACATTATTGTCTTTGTTGGGTTATATTGTTTGTGTTTTAATTCTACAGTAGAAGCAGCATAATGTCACGGCACACTGAGGAGCTGATACAAAAAGTACAGAAGGAAAATGTGGCATTATTATGAAACCTTTTTATCTTCCAGCCAGAGCAAAGGTTAAACGAGAGCCATCAAGTCATACGGACACATCCCTGTTCAGCATTAACCACGACAAAATGGAAAACGGTGACAGCAGCATGTCAACTAAAACTACCATGTGGGCCTTTTACCTTAATTCTCAAAATCTGCCAGACTTCTTCTTTATGCACATTACAAAGGATGATACGGGACAGCCTGTAGGCATGTCTGACTCCTGTTACATTTCTTGGCAGGTTTAATATGGCCCTAAAGCAACAAAGTAGTTTGTTTTTTCAGAAAAATCAGGATTAATTTTTTTTCCTTTGTTCGGAAGATTCTTTTAAACTTATCTGACAATCTACAAGCTAGACAAGCTATCAGCACCATGACATGTGAGGTAATGATGTCTGAAAACAATGAAGCTGCTAATAATAAAACCTGAGTGTTAAACTCTGCAAGTCTCCAAAAGAAACTCTGGTAGATGTGGAGGTTTACGACGGAGCACAGCTGAGCTATACCTTTACTGAATATCTATGATCCTGGGCCCGATAGGGGGCCTCCGATTTCCTGTGCAGCACTCAACAAAATCATTAACGATAGATTTTCATGTCTCTTTTCCCAGAAATTATTGATCCTTTAGTCCAAGAACACCATTGATTTTTCTTATCGTAAATCTTACCTATAAAGTAAATGAATGTAGTTATCATTGACATGATCAGATAAGAAAGGAAATAAAAACATACAAGCAAAATAAAATAATAAAATAATTTGCTAATTACCAGGACTAACGGCAGCAGTTAAAGAAAATTGATTATTAGTAAGTATGTCTATTCAACATCTTTTTAATCTTCCTGTGTGAAAAGCTTTCCTGACTAGGCAGTGATCGATCGGACAGTACTGATTATGCTCTGTGTGAGATAGTGTCACTTTAGATAAACTTTATTTTGTACTAAACTAAACCTGTGTGTGCGAGTGAGTAAATGTGTTGAGCAGCTGAAGCGTCAGACTCTAGCCAACAAATTACACAGCTAACATTAAGGTCAATCTTTGACGGCAGATGAAAACAGACGATTCTTAAAGAGTTCAGCTTGTCAGTCATTACCGTGACAGGAAGTGAGCTGTTACATCACCGAGACTGAGAAGCTGGATGTAGAGTGGAGCATAATCTTCTTCTATGATGTATAATGTTTTACAGTCACTGTAGGCAGGCTGGCAAACATGACTAATCTGCCTCACACTAACATGTGGTGAATTAAGTTCACTTTCTCAGCAGTAGGAATTATGTCCAGTTCAGTTTCTAATTGTACATGATTACTTTTCTGTTATGAGTTTAAGTTTTTAGACCTGTGAAGATGGTTGGCACAAGAAAATAAAAACATCAAACATTTAAATAAAAAACTAATATTGTTTTATGAATGAATAAAAATGAACATAGGACCATGTTCTGATGTATAAAGTAAGAATACAGGACATGTAGAAGGAAAGGCTTTCTGTAACCAGAGACTTGACAAATTTGTGAAGGAGTTGTTCTCTGGTCTCTAAGGACAGAAACCTTAGAGGTTTTTAAGAGCCCCAAAGGCAACGGCTCTCTGTTTATGTAATGAATAATGCCCACTTGTTCCTCTGCCGTGCCCACAGTGGTGCAAGCCACCTAAGCTTTTTTTCACAGTCCTGGAAAAACAGACACACAGAGTACAGTAAGCAGTAGCTGGATTGTTCCAGAGCGGGACTTCTGGGTCTGTTTCCAGGAAGAATGCTGGCTTTTCCACAGACCAGTCCAGACCAACACCCAGAGCCAGGAGCCAACCATCATGGTCCGACCGACATTTATCTCTCCTTTTACAGCAAACCCCTGCCCTTTGCATGTCAAACAGGACTTTATACTTTACTCACACTGTGCAATAATGTCACAGATTCTCTAGTTTCAGCTTGAAGACAGCTCTATCGAGAGCTTTCTTTAGCTGCGAACCACCTGTTTAACTTGTTATGCATGAGCATACCAAGTACGAAAATCCTCAACTGACAAGTTATGCAAAGCAGTTTATCCTCTCATTAACAGGCTTGTTCTAAAACACCCGTCACTCAGTGCGGTTGTAAAGTCAGATATCATGATGCTAAAGCACGTGAAAGTTTGAACGGGAGGAAACCCTACAGTAAATACCGCGGGGCTCCGTGGGTTAGACGTGCCGACGGTGGTCTGATGCAGAGAAAACACACGGCTGAAAGGTCAAAACCCAGCAGGGGAACGCAGAGGGATGCACTTTGTGTGTGACTCGGAGTATTTACAGTTTCACTCAGCTGTGCCCCTTTGTCACGACCTTTCAGACGACACCATTCCAACATGGTTAGAAGGGAACATTAGCATCCATGTTTCCCACGCTGAGCCCGGCCCAGAAGCTCAACAGGAAGCAGAGTCCCGTTAGTTCAGTGTCTGCTCTCACTGTTTTAATAAGGGACGGCTCAAGACAAGGAGGAGGTGAGTGGATAGAGGGCAGAGCTGTCATCATGCAGGATGGTGGCAGTGAGAAGGGGACAGCTAAGTCCCAACGACCGGCCTGGACCAGAGACACGGCAGCTGCTTTAAAAGTTCCACATCTCAGATGATAAGACGTTAGTGGTAAAGATGAGAGACTGAACATTACAGGAAATAAGACTAAATCAGCAAAATGACATCTATAAGTGATGCATTTTGTTAATATACCTACTATCATCTTGTATAGAGAAAATAAGCTTGTATTTTATCTAACGTTTCCTAAATAATGGGCAACCAAAACAAAAGTAACTGGATGTAAGAGCATCACTATTCAGTATTAGAATGCAGCATCGGTAGAAACATCTGTGCACACAAACAGGGTCATACAAACAGAGATCAATCAGTGTGTTAGCACCGAACAAAACCCTTTGTGTTGGTTCAAAGGCTGGCAGCCTGCAAGGGGACTTGCTGTGCCTCCAACCTAGCAGGTGTTCCAACACATTAGGGAACTTACCCCCACTCTCTCACACACACACACATACACACACACACACACACACATACATAGGGACCTTTGACGTACTACCAAACACTACTGGACCACTCTGGACCCTAACAAAAGCATGGCTACATCAGCCCTCTGCAGCACAGGCAAAGAAAAGAAGTTCATGAAGGTGGAACCAAACTGATTTATCTCTGTGAACTCTTCCTTATCACGCTGATACGATGGAGAGGGGCTGTAAGAGAAACTGCAACATGAGCCAAGTGCTTTAAGAGTAATGGGAACTAATCTCTTTATGGCTGCATAAAAGAACAAACACGTCAATCAGCGCTGGGCAACATGGCAGAGAGAAACTGGCACGTTAAGGTCCGCTGGCTCCTTTGACTGGTCGCCGAGGAGAACGGCTGAAATCTCTCAAGGTGGCACATGACGAGTGCAGAAGGTAAACATGCCACCCGCGAGGCTGTGTGGTGGTTCACAGAGTTGGCAAGGCGACCTGCAGATCAGAACTGAGTGAAAAGCAATACAACTTCAATGTATGCAATGAATATACATGGACAAACTGGCTACCATGGCAACATTTCTGCGCGTGTAAAGTTACGGAGCTTTACAGGCATTCTTGTTGTATCTGAAAAGTTCTCATTACTGCTTATTTAACCTTCCTAATATTACTTTAAAACCCTGCTGTCTTCACATTTTATGTCTGTTTTCTACCAAAAAAATAAAATCTGAGTGATTTATTGACCCAGCACCACCAGGGGGGTCTGTAGGAGAGGGGGCGTTGCAGGCATTTGTGTGGGTGGGAAGAGCCATAAGGTAAGACAGGATGAGGAGTAGAGTACAGGCAGGCTGCCATGACAGGTGGGCCTCACTGAGTGGGGAGAGGGGAATGGGACAGGCGTGGCAGAGATGTTTTTAAAGAAGGAATTTCTGTTTCTCACACTACTGAAAATCTCCCTTTTTTCTCATTTTACCCTTTTAACCACACAGACGGTGTAGGTGTGATTGCTTTGCCTGTAGTTCTTATTATGACTAATTGTGGTTCTGGAGGCTGCATTACTGGGAATGGCTACAAAGGTGGGTGTAAGTCCTCTGGAGCCGCATGAGCATCTGTCCGTCAGCGGACACATTTCCCCACCCTGAAGCGTCACCAAAGAGGAATTCAACTTTCTGGTTAACATGCCAGTATGTGAGGATTACTGGATGCCACTGGTCCCATCACAGGATGTTCAAATTAATATCTAACAAAAATACTTTTCTCAGTTTGCTAAGAATGGATCAATTCTTATCATTTCAGATTTTACTAAACAGATTAAATGTTTCTGTGATTCAATCTAAATTTAAAAATGTTTATTCAGACTTAATCAGCATTTAAATAGAAACAACAAATGAACTTCAGGGGATGCTTGTATTGTGCTGGATGACAGCAGTTGCTCACAATTTAATGATGATCTGAAATAGCTCAGGAACACACACACACACGGCTGTCTCTCTCTCTCTCTCTTGCTCGCTTTAACACATATATACACGGAACACACAGTATTTGGATAAAATACATTTGTAAATCACAGCTGAGTTCCATCTGATGTCAGAAGGGGTTACAGGAGGTTACCAACCCCCAATCCCTGCCATCCCCCAGTTCCGTCAACACACCATCATATAAGAAAATATAAGAAATATAAGATAATATATAAGAATATAAGAAAATAGAAAGTAAGCAGTGGTACAATCAATTCCAGCCAGTAACTCTGTGGACAGGTTTCAATGTGGAAAACACGCTGACGACTTCAGTTTGCTGAATGTGGATGTGTGTGTCTATGTGTGTGCGCTGTTTGGGATCACAACAAGATTTCTCATGGTGTGTTTGCCAAAAACACAGCGAGGGTCAGCAGGCAGACAAACAGACACAGCAACTCCACTCTGGGGACCTACCAGGTATGATCTTCATCTAAGAAGAGGCACAGAGAAGAAGAGCAGGACGGAGATGAAGAAAAGAGAGCTGGAAGAGGAGGAATGAGGAGGACGGGGAGGCTCTGAACCGGCCCGTTTCTCTCTTGTGTTAAATTGTGACAGGCTGTGCCTGCTGCTTGTATCCGTCAGCCTGCTCTCCCTCGGCCAGGGGAGGAGGGACAACACGCCGGGGCTGGGGAATGGGGCAAGAGTGAGGGGCACAGAGAGGCGGGCAGCTTAGGGGGGGTGTTGGAGCTGTCTGAGGACTATAAATATCCAGCAGAGCCTGTTGATCACACAGTGCCACAGTTAGAAACTGATGGAAGTGCTTTAATGGGTCACTTGGCTACACTCAGCCCCCCACACAAAGGCAGCCCCTCCCACCCGCCTCCCTATTTCGCCCTTTAGCGATGATGGTGGCGGGTTGATTCTCTGATACAAGCCACAGCCCTCAGCCAGTGATCGCAGCTCAAGTTCGAGCTCTCTGAAGTATAATGTGATTATTAAATGTCAGAGCCATGCTTCGGACACATCGTTGGCACAAACACGTAGAGTCCTCATTAAAAAAGCCCTGGTGCACCACGTATCTCCTCACCGAGCATGACATGAAATGTGATCACACACAGAAAACACTAATCTGTTCCCATTAATTCTTCTGCAGAACTGTTACTCATTCCTTCTGTAGATGAAACAAATATAAACAAGCTTCTTACTGGGTGTGTAGATAAAAGTGACACAAGTTAAACTGGATATGTTCAGTGTCACTGAGGGGAAAGGCATGGGCAGAAGCACCTGGACAGAAATAGCAACAACAGTAAATATGAAAACTGAGAGCTGATACTGAAGGGATATTTACTAAATCAGACTGTCTCACAAAGAGTTCAGAGATAGAAACATTCAGCGCACAACTGGGGCACCCAAACTTTATCCCCTGCTGCTATGGGATCACACTAATACTCAGTATTCCCTAAATATAGAATGGACTATAATACATGTGGCTTTGCTAAATATATTGTTGACAATTTGGTAAATTTCTCTGGAATGATAACAGTGTCTGAAGTGCCTCTGTGGCTGAAACAATACTCCCACATATGAAAGTCCCATCATGGGATAAAAGCATCCATAGCAGGAATACTTTGAAGGAGATTTAAGGAGGATGGCAGAGAATTCCTCCATTAAAATACTTGTTCAGCATTCATAAACTCCTGAACTCTTTTCACACACGTACTGTCATACGTGGTAGAGCAAATATTTCTAAGATGCTTTTCCGTCATTAAGGGAGAAATGTCTCGTCTCACTTTACCCTACCGACTGGTAGAAGTTCAGTTTTGGAAACACTGTTCTGCCTTCAGGCAGGAGGCAAGACATCTGGAAAAAATATTAACAAAACATAAACAGAACTTGCAAAGCTGGTCAAACACACAGATGGACCTATACTGGCTGATACTGTGAGTTTTTAAAGTTTAGGGAAATTAAGCACCGTCCCTGCAACTTTCTCACACAACTGAACGCGTTAGTCATCCTCTTGAATCCGGCTCAACATGCATCGTGGGAAATGACTAATGTCACAACTATTTTGTCCAAACCCTCTATACGATCCACATGTTATCGATCCCTCTGTTTCAGGGTTGGGTTGATGGTGAGTCAAGAACTTGCTTCATATTTTTTCATCTGCTACACTCTCCAGGCATTTTAGTCGTTATGTTGCAACGGACTGAAATGTTTGATATCAAACACTTTTGCAAGCACAACGGTTCAGATTTGAAGCTTTATATTTCACTCTTTATCTGTAAAGAATTTGATCAACTTTAAATAGATAGGTTTGTTATATTTGAGTCAAAAAGCAGCAAATGCTGTAATCTCAAGTTTCATTCTGGTTGCTTGGGGTGCTTGTGCCCCAGCTTCTAAAATCCAGACCAGGATGTTCTGGTACTCATAAGAACATACTAGAAGGGATTTCACAAGCAGGAAATGATATGACACAGCAGCCAAGGTTACAAACTGTGTTTTGGGCAACACATGAAAGCAGGCCAGTAACAGAGACGTTTGAGCTGCAGAGCCCTCACAGGCTTTTATGTCCCTCAGTTTTATCTGTTTTTCAGCAAAAGGTCAGATTCCTGAATAACTCCCAGATTCAAGAATGACCAGTGTGAGTCAGAACGTGAAAATGACATCCCGCCATAATGAAAGGCACAGAGCTGCACAACGCCGCAGCTGCTCCTTAAACAATCACACAAGTATGTGCTGGGCATAATTTCAGAGATGAAAACATGGGGGACATCTGGGATGTGATTTAGGCTATCTGCCTCTGGTGCCATGTGTGGGCAAAGTTGAAACAGTTCCTCCAGCACCTCAGGCCGTCCAAAACTGCAAATCTGCTGTTTAATAACGTACTGCAACTTCCATGCAGCAGAAAATCTGAAGAGTTGCTTGCAGTGTTAAATATAAAAGCCGGCTTTAAGAGCCCCGGAGTTTAAAAAAAATTTTTTGTGGCAGAAGTCATATTTTTCCCACATTCTTTTCTTGCTCCTGTGTTCAAATCACTGATCCCAAACAGACAGACAAAGAAACTGCAACATGACAAAAGCAGACACACCTAGCTGCAATTATCTGGCGGGGTGTAACGGAGCTGGCTGACAGCCATTTAATTAGCAAACATGCCTTAAATACCACACTCAGACGATAATAACACTAAAACAATACCTGTCGAAATCTCAGCACCACCTACACATATGTGTGGCAAAAGCTGGAAAGTGTCTTTCCAAATGAAAAATAATAAAAGAGTGTTTGATTTGATGGCATGAAATACGCATCACATGGAGAGTTGTTTTATACTCTGACTGCAGTCGAGGTGTCTGGTCAGTGTGATGGCAGAAAACGGTTGTAAATGGACAGCAGATGTCAGCAGTGCACTGCTCTGCTCATATCTGAAAACATCACACACCCAAATAACCAGTTATCAGTTAGAGGTGATATACAATAGTTCTTAAAACTCATAATTTTAATTACCAGTTCAAAGCACATCTCATAGATGGCCAAACCCAGCTCTTCTCTTTGGATGATGAGCTTTAAGTTCTTGTGTATGTGACTCATAAAGTTTTTGTTTCACTGCAAAGAGGATTTATTTTTTTGATGAGTACCGCAGATTGAATCAAGGAGCCGGGCTGCTAATTGAATCCAGATCTGCTGTCACGTGTGAATCCAAACAAACACACCCATAGCGCTGTGAGTAACCTATTCCAACTTCCTGACTCTTTGTCCATTGCTCACACCCACAGCAGGCAACGCCCATGCAGGATCTTTTCCATATAGTCAAAACAACTTCTCCCATTTTTTGAAAGTTGTGACAGTCTAAAATGTGAGAATCACATGGTCCTCTATTTCATGTGAGTAATGTAAGTTTCACTTCAGCAAAGCTAACCCCAGCACTGTGTGCCACTCTGTCCTGGGCTCTCTGTAACTTTTACTTCTCCAATCCATGAAAGGAGGACAGCATACAATAAGTGCGATCAAATTGCCTCCATAACTCCCAATCCAACGCATACCATTACATAATGGTATGCAACTTGGTATGCTTATCTCTAATGCAGGACAGACTGAGGAGGGAAGAAAAACAACCACAGAGTATAAACTTGAGCCAAGAACACAGTATTACTAGAGCAAGGTGTGGAAAAGCTCCCAGAAGTACCACACCCCCACCCTTTAACTCATACACAACTACCTCTGCAGGGAACAGGCTGGGCTGAATCTCTGCAAACAGCCCCACCTAGTTGGACTGACAGCAAGTCTGCATAATCCTGCTGGCAAATGGACTGTGATTGCCCCTAAGATTACTGGAACTCTCAACAGTGTCCAGAGCTATTACCCAACAGAAATCATTTTCTCCACCCAAAGAACAAATATTAGAGGAGCTTGGAGTTTAATTTGATCTAAAACTGATGTAAAAATTCCTGAAAAATAACAGGCTGCATCTGTCATCAGTCCTGCAAGAAAAATCTAATCTAAAAGTTTTAAGCATCATTATCATGATTGGGGAGACTTTAATCAAATGCCAGTGTACAACAGTGTTACTGGCACTTTATCTCTTCTAACACGTACATGATTAAATCACAGCCACGTGCCACTGGTCTCCCCTCACCTTCAAAGTGAAAATGTTTCAAAAGAGAGACTGTCTCCACATTACAGGAAAGAGCTTCTGTAGTCTGCAACTCTACGAAATAAACTGTAATCAAATCAATCAAAATAACACTTTAAAAGAAACTTGCAAGACTATTACAGAATGGAGAAGTTATTTCCAACGTGAAATACTGTAAATACAGTCTAAGGTTACAGTAGAGTTGGCATCAAGTACCCCAACTCACACCCCCTGCACCTCTAAGAAAGGTGGAAAGGGGGGAACCAGAATACGACATCACGTGCACAGAGGGTTTAGGACAAGACAGGAAGTCAGTATGTATGCATTTAGACAAACCTTCAGTGAAGTTGGGCCAAGTCTTCTCCTCTGGCTCCTCCAGTGAGTGGTCCCAGTCAGTCTCCTTGACCGCCGCTGCCCCTGACAGCAGAGCTCGCTCTATAGCGATGGCTTCCAGAACATCCAGGTCCAGTTCTTCTTCCTCCCCCTCTTGCTGCACAGGTGGAGGAGGCGACTGCTCCCCAGTAGCCTGAGGACTAATGACCTGCTTCACCTCAACAATTTCTTCCACCACTACAATTTTTCTCTTCATGGCGGCCTCGTCTATGTCCGGTCTCGTGGAGTCGCAGGTGTGCCCCAGGTGAGATGGGTCAGGCTGGGCTACAGGTGTGTCAGTGGCAGAGGGTGTGTCCTCTTCCGAGTCCTTCTTGCTCTCTTCCCTCTGCTGTAAGGCCTCAGAAACAGAGTGGCTTTCCTCTGTGCTGCACTCTGCTGCCTGACTGGCCGAATGTGGTGCAACCCTGGGAGGCTCCTCTTGCTTGCCGAGAGGGCTGGCCTGTGCCTCAGCTGCCTGCGCTGGTGCTGCTGACGCTGATTCTCCGGCTGCTGGTGCTTCCCTCACAGTGGAAGATGTCTCTAGTTTCGGAACCTCCCGCTTTATTTTTTCTGCAAAGAGTGGGGCTGGCTCCACCTCCCCTTTGTCTGCTGAGAGCACAGCTACTGCCTGCATGATTTCCTCACTGCGCATTCTTTCAGCAGTCTTCTCTGGAGGAACTTTAGTTTCTGTCAGTTCAGAGGCCATAGCTGGGGCGTCTTGACCTGTTGTCCTGGGCGGTCTTGTTATGTCATGGGTTGGCAATGTTTCTGCTTCAGGCTTTGTGCTTATAGATTCTGATTCTGGTGACTGCTTAGCCTGCTTTTTCCCTTTTCCTTTCTTCTTTCCCTTTGAGGGTTCTTTTGTTGTTTCCCCTGCATTCATCAAAGATTTAGTCTGGAAAGCACCTTCCTCACATTCTGGTACTGACTCTGGGATCTTTTCTGCAGGTTTAGCGTTTGCTTGTATGAGCTCCACTTGACTTATTTTCTGCACCGT
This sequence comes from Craterocephalus amniculus, assembly GCA_036024015.1. NCBI lineage: Eukaryota > Metazoa > Chordata > Actinopteri > Atheriniformes > Atherinidae > Craterocephalus > Craterocephalus amniculus. The sequence goes on along the minus strand of JAVQJG010064752.1, from coordinate 42,098 downwards.
CACTGTTTCCACTTTGGTGACAGTGATTTCCTCCGATTTCTCTGACTCCATGTGGGGCATTGCAGCCTTTAACTCGCCCTTGGGGCATAATGGTTCCCGTGTGATCATGCTGACATTGCTTAACTCTATATTATCATCTCCTTGGACATCCACTGGGGGTACTGCAGGGGTATCACCTAATTGTAGCGATGCTTCTTCTGATATAGTCTTAGTTTGTTTCCGTACCTCTTCCTTTAGCTGCCCTTCAGCTTTCAAAGGGACTTCTTTTATCTCTTCCCTCTTATTATCCAATTCAGCTTCAACCTTATTTGACTTGGTTAAAGTCTCTGAGGTAATAGATGGTGTAGGTTGGCTGTTATTTACTTTCACCCCTTCTTGGGACTTGACTTCAGAGGTTTTTGCCTCCTCCATCTTTGAGTGTGAGGATTCCTCAGGACTGGTGATTTTAGATATCTCACCTGGAGATTTCTTTTTCTTTCTCTTTGATTTTGAGCTTTCCTCAACTACTGGTTTGGCTTCTTTAGCACCCTCTGTGGTGGCAGTAGTTTGAGCAGACAGAGATGAATGGAAGTCTTCCCGCACTATTTTATGTCCCTGCACTGGGACTTTAGAGACCTCTTCTGGCAGGACTGCTTCATCTTTTTTGACATGAGGAATACTTCCACCACTTTTCTCCAGCTGTGCAGTCACCTTGGCCACTGTCACTGTGGCAGGTTGAGCACCCTCAGTGCTGTCTGGAGCTGCTGAGGCAGCTATAGTGCCATTGACAGTTTTAACTTCAAATGTTGAATATTCTACTGTTGTCTTCTTCAGGGGAACTTGATCAGTTTTAGTCTTCGCTGTGAGATTCTCAGAGTTTACTTCAGCATATATAGTTTCTTGAGTCACTTTACGTTCAGAGATTCCCTCTGCTGTAGCAGCAGACCCTGCAAGGGTCTTGGTGGTGCTATGTTGTTTGGGTTTGGTGCTCTCCTGAATGACTTTGGCAGTTTTGCCTGTTTTTGATGACACTGGGATGTTTGCCTTTGTATCTGTGGGTTGAGTTGATTCCTCATTCATGTGTTTTTTTTCAAGGTTTCCATCTCTGACATCCTTAGGAACAGGTTTAGAGTCGACAGGAGTGGCAGTGCTGATACGAGCAGAGGTTTCATGAGCAGATTCCATTGCAACTGGTTTGGGCTTCATTTGACCAATTTCCGTTTTAGGTGTGACAGTGATGGTTTCTGGTTTTGGTTTCTCTTCTTTGATCCCCTTATCAGGCAGCAAAGTGACAGCTGGATCATCAGGAATCTTCTCTTTATTCTTTATGTCTTTGTTTGTTCCAGTAATGGAGGACTTGGTGATCTTTGATGTTGCAGCACCTGCAGCTGCACCAACAGCAGCCACAGATAATGGTAGGGCTGATGTCAGAGAGGCCTGTGCTACATCCTGCTTCAAAGCTGATGTCTGGACAGGAACAGAACTTGGCATCCTTTCCTGTTGGACCTCCACTCTCTTCTCATAAGATGCTCTCACACTGGGCTCCTGACGAGGGGCTCTTTTCACCTTGTTCTCCTCCATCATGGATTCATTTTTGAAGCTGGTTCCTCTCCTATAAAGAGGCTGATGCTGGTCCTCAAGGTCCCGTGATTCTTTTGGCCCGACTGGTTCTTCAGTCATTGGACGGCCCCTGAACCGGGGAGTCCTCTCAGAGAATTTCTCTCGGTCCCCAGGACCCATCATCTTATGGCGGTAACCTTGACGCTCGGCCAGTGCTTCCTGGCTCTCCATTTCACCCCTGCGTCCAGGCTTAGGAACATAAGATGTAGGACCTTGTATAGATTGGACCCGTGCAGCACGGTGGGCAATGGCCAAAGTGGTAGTTGGCTTTCTAATCCTCTGCAGAGAGGCTGGAATAATCTCTGTGGGCAGGTGGAGGTAGTCACGCAGGTAAACGATGCCATCATTGGTCAGGTACCAGTAATAATGTCTCCAAGCAAATGTTTCCTTGACATAGCCACGAGATTTAAGGGAGCCCATTGCACGGATAACTTGTAGATTGGTGACATCTTGCACTTCAGGGTGCTTGACATGAGGCCTTTTGTCCTTCTTGGCCACCATAACACCATCTCGAAACAGTATCTCATAGATGGCTTTTAGATCCCGCATGGGCATCAGCATTCCAGCAACCATTGTGCTTTAAGTTAGTTAAGTCTCTCAAATTAAATCAAAAAGAATAAATCCAATATCAAACAAAGTGAAATTAGAATTTCTCGGCTCTTATTGTGTAAAAGAATCAAGTGGCAAAACCGGCTGTCATGTGCTTCTCGATTCAATTTGTAAAAAGTTTAAAGCCTTAATTTTCTTACTGTCTCTTCCTTGTTTTCCTGCTGATCCTTCAGGTGCAGAGGAGAAAAACGGAAAGTCCGCGTTATGAAAGTTGTCCCTACAACATTTAGTGGCAGGGAATGACCAGGCTCTGTTCTGCCGAGATGGCAATGACAGAATGGAAGACAGGCAGCGTGTGTGAGAGAGTGAGAGAGGGAGTGAGGCACACTTCTCAGGCCGGCTCCACCTACCTTCTCTCTTTTATTCTTAGGAAAAAACGGGCATGGAAAAAAATTCTCGCTAAAGTAAACAGTAGACGAGGAAGTAAGGAGAGAAAAAAAAAAGTATGCGCTGTAAACCGACAGAAGTAAAGACAGAGAAAAGTCAAAAGAGTGCAGCAACACATGCATAGAGTGTGCACAAGCACATGTTCTACTGCTCTGTGACTTTTGCTGAGACACCCACCCACACACGAAAGCACACGCCCCCAATTCAATACACACATATGCACCTCTTAATGCTCACTACAAATGACTGACACACACCCATTGGTGTGTCATACACACTCTTCCAATGAGAGAGCTACAAAGAGATTAGTTATAAATGAGACGAGCAGTTGGCATTCATCCTGCCTCTCCTCAGGCGTCTATCCGGACATTCGTCGGAGGGGAAGGCGTCCAGTTTTACACATTTCCTGATCAGGTATCACTGTGTAGCTTTTACTCTACACACCAGTTGTGCTTTCAGATCTCATGCTGTACTCTTCAAAAGCCGAAATGAAGAAGACATTTGGAAATAAAACCTATAAATAAATTTCTATACAGACAATATTAAAAAAGGCTTTAGAACATACAATAGCAGTTTAACATATCACCATACCAGTTTCATCTCCCAGTGCAAACATTAGGTTTAATCCTATTCATGTGCTTGTTTGTTTGGAAGGTCTCTATGTCACCAAGACAAGACAACTACATAGGCTAATCAGTATTTCCCTACGCAGCTCATTAAAGTGATGCAACAGGCTGTAAGGCACCCTAAAGTAGTATTGCTGCTCCACAAAGCTAACATTAGAGTGTGTAGCTGGGAACCAAGAATCTGTCTTGCAAAACTATATAAAGAACTGTGCATTATAGCTAACCTTTTCTGCGCTCCCTGTAACCTGATATCAGATTTCTATCCCTAGATCACTTCTCTTACTTCTCTACTTCTGTACATCTGTCCCCTGTTCATCTCTCAGTGTCAGAGAAAGTGTCCTCTCATGGCCAGGAAAGCTGGAAGGAAAGCTGACAACTGCTGGTCAGGGGAGAGGAGCTCATGTTCACCCATCCCGCTGAAGAGACAAGGATTTACTGAAGAGCCGTGTAAGCAGACAGTGCCGCCCTCAAACACAGTGATCTGGTTAAAAAATTATAGTGCCTGTGAAAGAGGAGCGATGAAATGATGCATTTCCCCTGCTGTTTGACCACACCATTACACATCCGAACGCAGGCGGAAAACTGTTTTGCTTGTATTTGCCATGGCAACAGTCAAATGAAGTAAGCCAAGTCTGAGTGAGCTACCGAGCATTTCCGCTTTAAGGCTGCAGCGGGGGAACTGGACAGCTGGTCTGCATGGTTATTTATCACAGCTTTATTTGACAGGACAGTATTAAGTGAAACAAATGAAGCAAAGTTCTATTTTTAAAGCAAAATGCTTCAAAATTAAAAGAAAAAAGTACTTTTAAAGATTTAAAATAATTTTTTACATTTTTTGCTTGCAGCTTAACAAACACCTTTGCTAATCCTGTCTTTAAAAGAATTCCTTTCACACAATCAGGGGAGCAATCTGACATCTTTTAACTAAGACTTGGAGGCGTTGCCCTGGGCCATGTGCATACCTGTAGCGCACACACTCCGAGATCTTCACTGCTGCATGTTCAGAACAATTCACAGGTTCATTGTGCAAGAAATGCATTCCTCTGTGTTACAAAATCAGTGCTTCATCATTGACATGCTGCAGTTTGCCTGACAGAGATGAAGATACAATATGGCTGATCAATGAGGCTACATTATGCATATGCACATGAGAACCTGAAGTCTGAGGAAAAGGCAGCATTTAAGTGAAAGTTGGTTGGTTGTGAAGCATTTTATTTCTCAGCTCTTTTGGCCTTTTGCTGTCCCCCCCTTGGCAGTTAATGAGTTATGTAAAATAACGTTCCACCTGCACCCCCACTCCTTTCAAATCAGACCACACAATATATCATCTGTCAGTCAACAGCATGTTTAACCTAAACCTGAAGGGCTTCTACAGTTGGTGTAGGATGCATTTCAGGGCATGGGGATCTGCTCATTGTTTGCACGTTACTGTGATTTCATGCACTGTTTATGCACAAAGTGTCCAGTGAACTTTAAACCTCCAGTTTGACCCGAGTTTTGGCTTAAGGCCCAGGGCTAAAGTCATCAAATAGTTGATACGCATACATAAAAGCAATACTAAATCAGCAGATCTACGTAGCCTCACAAAACATGGATGCTGTATTACAGTGGAAAGAATAACTTTTTCAATCACCTTAAGCAAGCCATCTAATGTTGCCTATATCTAATATATTTGTATTCTAACTAGAAACAGATACTGGAGCAGTAAACCTAAAACCAAATCAGAATAAAAAAATATGATGGACTGTATTAGATACAATATGAAGAGAGGAGGATCTGAGCAGTTTCCTGTGTTGGCTACCATGTTTCAGACCTCCCAAAGTCCCAGAATAGACTTGTCACCACCAGCTGATGGTGCTGGCGTCTGGCCCAATGTTAAGGCACGCTGCTGGGGGGGTTAATCATGCTTAACACGTGGCCTCTATCTAGATATGAGATCCAAACTACTTCTTCAATCTACAGCTTCTTCTTATGAAAGCAAAGATCACCCACACCTGATCATCTTTTCTACCTCACAAAACCTCTTTAAAGTAGGTCCTTTTCTTCTGCTAGCAACATGGAAGCAATAATTCATGCGGTCATTTTGTCCCGATAGGGATGAAACCGAACACAACTTAAATAAATAAACTTCATTTGAGTCATTATGCTAAAAAACTCACAGGGTCTAACAATAGGTAAGAGGCTGACCCCGATGAGCCTAAACGCAACCTGAGACCCTCTATGGCTGCAGGATACAACTGACTACGACTCGCTCCACCTTGAAACTGACGACTTTTCTGTTTGAACCCCTTCGCTTTTTTCTTCATAGATGTTAATATATGTTTGGTTATTTTTATATTGTTTGGTTATATTTATATAGTTTGCTTCATCCTCTGTGCAATTAGCTGCCAACAGTTTTTTCTTTTTAATTGTACAAGTATTTTGGCACATGATGTGAAAAGTGCATGACTGAAACTATCACCACTATGTCTGTGGCCTTAGAGAATGTTTAAATTAAGCTAAAAGTTAAAGAAATCTAAAAATACAGGAGAAGGCTAAAAGTGAAGTCTGATGGTTATTCTAATCACAGACTCACACTTCTTTAGCTGTGACAAATCACTCTGCAATGCACCAGCTCTCCCTTTCTATCTGGACGATAAGCTTATTCTAATTTGAGGGACTTGTCCCCTGACTGGGTATGGTTAGGTGCGTGACCCCACAGTTTGAAACAGCTGTAACCCCCAGACACAGCTGATGCAGGTTCGAGCTCCAACACCTGACCCAGGAATCTGTAAGCAGCTTTATTTGGAGCATATCGTCACTGAGTCATTTATATGCTTTCCTTGCGATCAGTGTTTGATGAAATGGGTTAATGAACTAATTATTTACTGAAATGTGCATAAGTCAAATTTAAGTTTAATTAAGGAACTAAGTAAGTATGTTCCTGTGACTAAAAGTAAAAGTAGGATTTAAAGAGTGAGAATTTTTTTAAATTCCAATTTGAGTAAGTTTGATTAGAATCCCTTGAAGATAAACACTGCTGACCGATGAGCACTTGGGACTTGGGCACATTTATAAATTCTATTAAGAATAATGAATTAAATCAAAAGCATGAATGCTGAAAACCATTAATGTGTCAAGAATATTATCTTGCATTTCTACCAACAAATTGACATTTTTGGAATTGAAGAGGAGAGGCTGCAGTGGTAAGCGATGGTGGAACGATGCTCTTATCTACAATAGCGCCACCATCAGGTCTTTGCTGCTATTTGAAATAAAGCTTGTCAGTTTTTAACTAAAAGCCCAACATTGTGTTTTGAGAGACACTCATAATTCTAATGAAGCTGAAATCAGTTTATACTGTTCTGTGTACAAGTATAAAGCTGACTATGAGACCTTAACCCCAAGTGTCATAAAACTCTCACAATAACTTTAATATATGTGGGTCAGTATGAACAAGACAGTCAGTAAGAGCTCCAACAGACAGTGGATGTAAAGGAGGTGGATGACCAACCAAACAGAGTATAATATGGATGAAACTTTCATTGATTTTAAGAGACCTGTGTGTTCCTGGAAAGAGAAGCTGGAGAGACAAAAGACAAAGCTTTATAAATGCATATCACAAAGCCACAGATTTGGCTAAGACAGAGTGGCTACAAACAAAGGAAGACTGTGTGTTAGGAGGCAGTGAGAGGTATCATGGGCATTCCTCAGTCTGCTGTAAAAATAAATGATCAACTCCTGCATAACTGAGATGAAAACCAAGGGGCAAATTATAGTAGAAGAAGAAAAGCTCTGCCCTGATGGTCAGTGCTCTGGGAACTGCTTCTGTTGCATTGCCAAGATAAACTTTCTTGTGTCATAAACATTTTTGAACTCAAGTCTTTTCTAGAGTAACTTCATCAGACACATTGTCTCACACCAAAAACTGAATATGTGAAATGGCAAAAACCAAATGTTAGAGTGAGTCATTCTGGTGGGAAAGCTGATATTTGAGTAAATAGTTTTATTTACAGACATCAATCAGTTCACGTGTGGAACATACTGTACCTCTCAGCATTTGTCTTACCAACATGGGCATAAATTCCAGTGGAAAAGTTGTAAATGAATTTGAGCTTAAGGTTAAAATGACAGGCCTTTCCTGTATTTTCAGCTCCACAAGTCACACGTACTTCTCCTTTTCCAGAGTGGAAAGAAATGAAGTCACAGATTATGACTCCCAACGCTCTACTTGCTGACCAAAAAAAAGCCAGAGCACCCAAAAAGTTTGCCAAGTCCTCATTCTCACTTATCGTCCCTCTAACAAGTTGTCTGCTGTTTGTAGATGTAGTGAGCCATGCAGCACCCTCTGCAGCCCCTCAAACTTGGACAGGGGCCCACCCAAGAGGAGGTGAAAGTGGGCCGACTGATAGTCATGCAACTGCACTGTTCCAGCTAACTCCTGCAAAGGACTTATTCATCTCTTTGACAATTTATAAAACCATTTTCTTTCTCTTCATGAAAGAGATTTGGTATCCTCCAGAATATTTCACAATAAGCAAAATACATTTCCTGCCATTTGAAAAAGAAAAAAAAAAAACAACAACAAAGAAAAAGTTATAGAAATCAGCTGGTGGTGGTAAATTCCACAAACAGCCAGCGAATACAAAAACACTTTGTGTAGTAAACAAGTTCCAGCAGTAAGATCTGGACAGAAAATTTAAAACAGCCCTCCATTCTCTCCTCCTGCAGGAGCTGAATGCCAGCTCAGCTAAACGAGCCAGGGATCCGACTGCATGCACTGTAAGCTCATTACACTTTGCAAACTCTTGCTTGAAACATCTATGATAACATCTAATCTCTATTTTACTTCCTAAAATGTTCTTAAAAGTGAGTTTTTTTGTTGCCGGAACATGGCCACACCTCTTTGTGACATAAGCATTAACTCAACCAATGCCAGGAATGGCAGGCATACATCAGTTTCCTTTGCTGTATTATGTTAACTTACCTTTTTTTGGGCTGAGCCAGAAGCGATCTCCGAGGGGATCTCCACTCTCCCTGCTGCTTTGATCTGACATACTATGCAAAAGGCCTCAGAGGCTCCAACAAAACACAGCTCCTTCTTTCCGCTTTCGCCACCACACAGCTACTACCCCTTGTTTTTTAGCCTAGTGAGACCCGCTGCCTGTCCAGCAGATCCACATGGTACGCAAGATGGGGCTAAGAAAGAGAAGGAATGGGAGTGGAGGGGTTCTTTCAGGGTGGAGAGAGTGTTTAGTGAGAAAGAGAGAACAAGGGCATCTTTTCATCTCTGTCCCATAAATGCAGCAAAACATCTACACCATAAATTGAGGCCCATGCCAGGCTGGACACATCCTTTCTGCTGCCCCGGATACCCTGCTCCACATCCCATACATCTGAAGGCGCCCACGCTTTATTCTGGCATCAGTTAGCAGGGAGATACACACACTGGACTCTTTGTTCGAGAAACTGAGAAAATTACAGTTCCAGAGATTAAGACGAAGGGTGGACACTGAAGGAAAGAGAGGGTGAGGAAGCTAGGCAGAGAAATACAGGACACAAAGAACTAAAAGTACAGCCAAGACCCCCAAAATACACACACAAACAACTCTTTCTTTCTCCCTCTGTTGCATATTTCTTCTTCGGGGGGAATGGGAAGTAATTGTGCGTTTTGGAAGTTGTTAAAAAACTCTGAGTTAATCTGAGAACTGGGATCAGATATCAGTAACTAAATGATAAACAGTCCAATAACAAACCTCTGCCCTACAAAGAGCCACCCAGTGTGGCCATATTTCAAGAAGCAGAAACTCACAGACAGACAGAACAGCCTGGCTTGTATCCAGAGTCTATAATTGACTCTGAAGGGTAGAACAGAGACATTAAGTTAATACCGTAACACTTTATAAAGACTAATGCGTGGTGTGTGAACTTGTCATAACATGATCTTCTTTTTAATGCCAATGATGGACGGCAGAGACACCCGGCCTCCCCGGCCTAAGTTGGGATATTTGGTCACATATCCACTGCTGCTAGACACAGCCTTTGTTTTGGAATAAAAGATTTACAGTTGGCATTTACCACTGAGGCGTGGTGGTGAATTAGTGCCTGGGAGGCATGGACATGATGATCTTTGCACCAACATTCAGGAAAAAGTTAATCTGAATAAACAATGTATAGCAATTTACCAAGCTTTGTACTTCACAGTGTATCAATAACTGCACCATTACGTACTTTAAGAATAAAGCATGCCTTAAATGTCGAACTTGACATGATTTGGATGGTTGCAGCTAAGAGAAGGAAGGCTATCCTCCACTAAATGTCACACATCCTGACTGCCAGGCCACATTATTATTAATCAACAGGGGCAAATATAAGATGACAAAGGTCCTGATGAGTGTTGGGCACGTTACTTAAAAAAGAGTATTCAATTATACTAGTTACTTCTTCCTAAAAGTAACTGCATTGGTAACAGAGTTACCAAACATACTAAAACATTGTCAGTTACTCAAAAAAGTAAGTATTCCATTAGCTTTTTAAAAAGTGTTCAAATATGTCGCCTTTAAAGGAACTTCAGATTCATCTGCATGTTTATTCAATGATTAAAACTGAATATAAAAGGCTGCATCTGATTAATAAATGCTAATGAATACTAAGAAAAATCAGGACACTAATCTCAGTTTGATGGATACTGTAACATCGTGTGCAAAGACAATATGCTGATATCTAGAATCTTCTGATTCTGGTTCTTGGATGACCTTTTTTGTCTTGGATGCTGTTCAAGGTAATAATACATTGCTTTGATACTGAAGATAATTCATAAAACATGAAAAAACATGTAGGTCCTAAAGGAATGCTCTGTTTCACATCAGCAATATGAGAGCAAATCCCCTTCAAGGTGCTGAAACTGAGGAGCTAATGTGTTCTGTGCACTGCACCTCACACGTTGTGTCACTTATATCAATGTCAAATTTGTTTTACAGCACATTTAAAAACTAAAGGGTTGAATTCAAATCCCTTCCCAAATTAATAAATTAGACCAAAGTCAACAAAAGGAAACATAGGAGCAAACAACTACAGTAAAGTGTCTGATACAAGTGGAAAAATAAAAACAAAAGCTTCCGGGACTTAAACAGAACTCTAATCAGAAGCAGGGTTAAAAAAGGGATCTTTCAGACAGATATGGAGACATATGACGCCTGCTGTACAAATACTGAGTGGCAGGTCTAGAGGCTGCCAGCACAGAAACCCTGACACCCTCTCTGCTTCATATGAGACCTTGGCTGACCTTGGTTGGATGAGCTAAGTGATCTTTTGGGGTAATAAAAATGAGCAGATTGGATACCTTGGTGCTATGCAATTTAAAACTTTGAAATTTACAACAAGAATCTTAAAATTGATGTGACAGGTAACCAGTGCACATGTGCAGTGATCCAGCCTGAAAGAAGTGCAGCAGCACTCTGGACTGACTGCAGGCCATGGACAGATGTGCTGCAGTAGCCTACATAGCTTCATTATATATCTATATTATATCTACATATAATGAAGGCATAAAGAAGTTTTCACTTTTGACAGCTGATAATTGTTAATGATGGATATAATGACAGATATAATCTCTAACTTAAGATTAAATCAGATTCCTCTGAATTATTGCTTATTGTAAGTATTCCCACAGCAGCGGTGAGGAGAATGTTTCTATGTGATTTTAATCGCAGATACTAAGGGTCGTACAGTATCAGTAATGTCCTGACTGAAAAAGATAAATGACCAGTAAATCATTTACTGGTCATTCATCTTTATCACGCACAGTTTGGTAAGTGAGTCACTCAGCAGGACGCTTAGAAAAGGAAGTCATTCATGAATACAAGACAAAAAAAAAAAACAGTGATTATGAAAACATGACTAAAGCAATGCAGCATGGTCACTTTTCTAAAATAAGACCTTTTTTTTAAGAAAAAAAGAAAGTAGAAGCTGTGCTATGACTAACAGTCTGGAAACCACACATGGGAGTGGTCATGCAGTGCTTAGCAACAGCCCACAGGTTAGGCAAATACTGCACCATGTCCACGGCTGACGTCCCAGGAAACGTGGGCCCTCTGCTGCTGTTGCCAGGGGCAACAAGCTATCAAACAACAAAAGCTGATAAAGGATCCAGACTCTGGCCTGAGCTGCATTTGCATTGTAACCTGAAGAGGCTCAGCTTTATTTTTAGACAGGCACATTGATGATCAGCACCTAATAACGGCCAAACATAACACGCAGACACAGGGCCGCTTCAATACATTTGGTCCAACACATGCACACCACACACTGAAATGTGATTTATTATCCTCACTGCCATACCCCCCACCTCCCCGCCTTCCAGCCTGGGGAGTATGAATCCGTTGCATTCTTTCTCTCCTCAAAGTGAAGACAAAAGCTGCCTGCATGAACTCCTCCTTTTACAGCAGAGTTACTTGCAGTAAACTAGCTCTGTGCATGAGCAACAAAAAGGCCCATTCTGCTCCAGCTTCCAGGCCCAGCTACAAACAACGGTGACTCACTGTCATCACTGTCTCTGTAACTTCAATAAATGAGATTTCACTGAGCTGAGCCACCTACGAGACGGCTCTTCCTACTCTTTAATATAGGGAAGAGTCCCAGCAGCAGAGTCAGGAGGGGTCAGGTGTTGCTGCTCCTTTAAATATATTTCTGAAGTCATATTTCTGCAAAATATTCTGGGAACCTCACTCCCTGAAATCCATTCCAGCATGCAGGTGAGGACAGAGCAGCATGACAGCTTTGAAGTGGGGCATGACATGGTGAGTGAAATGAATGTGGCAGTCTATCTGCAGGGGGAAGTGATGAAGATGTAACAACTTGCTTGAGTGTTTTTTGTTGCAGATGCAGACATTTCTCGCTTCAGGAATGCTGTAGTTACCTAGCATTACAGCAGAACTGTATTGCTGAGTGTTAACTGGAAACATGCCCCCACAGGTAACTTTGTGAGGAAACAAAACAACTCTTAACATAACGGCTGTATAAAAACTGTTACATTTTCCATATCTATGCTCTAAATTATTTTTCTCTGCAACAGCATCTAGGCTGAACACTGATGTATAACTCAGAGCTACACTGCAGCTGCACCAACTAAATATCATGTGATCAAATGTTAAGATGAATATCTGAAGTTTATGGACTACAAATGTAATCAACATCAACCCTAATCCTCAATGATGACTTTATAGAACCCGGCCAGTCGTATCTTATACGAGCCACTCGTGAGCCAGGTAACCCCACCCACAATTCATGTGTCCTCATTCCTGCAGGCGATGGCATTTTGCCTTCCTCACTATGACTCCATATCCTGTTTTTCCACTCTGACACCTACAATCAAAAACTCAAACCTGTGCATACAGAATAACAATCCGAACAATGGCCCAGTTTCCTTTTCCCAAGCTGAAAGACACACCAGTGAGGAGAAACTGCTCCAGCAACCAACAATGAGGTGGACTCACGGTGCATTAAAGTCTTAAAACAGAACAGTGGAAGTCATGAAGCATTACTGCTGAAAGAAAAAAAACATGGTAATGGTTTGTCCTTGAGACTGTGGGCCCATGGGGGGACTGTTCACTCCAGTAAACAGACTATCAGGTTACTCCCCCCTGACAAATCTTAAGAGCAGCATAATGCTGCAGACATGCCACTTACAGTACAGGGTGTGTAACAAAACTACAGCAGGAGCTTTAAAAGGCTTTGCAGTAGTTAATAAAACAATAACCTGCTGCTTAATGTAACGTGGAGATGCACGATATAGAATTTAACATGACACTGCACTCTTGCAGACGGCTGTAAGAAAACACTGCTATCCTGAACTGCATAAACTCTAGAAGAATTACAAATAAAAGGGTGATTTTTTGGAACCCAATTACAAGATTCTTGAAAAGAGAAATGAAAACCAGTTGGATCGCCTGAACAATCCTCTGGCTTCCTTTGTAAACTTGCCAGTTTGGTGTTAGGTGTGTCCAGGGTAACTAATCACCCTCAGGTAAAGAAACCTGACCCACCGTGCATTTGAACACACTCGGAGACTACTGTAAAAACATATTAGTACTGTTAGATTTCTAAAATGTCATTAGAAACGAAAGCACACCAATGTGTGGAAGGACAAGTTTGCAAGTGTCTTAACAAAGGCTGAACACTCACACACACAGACACGTTCTTGGCATTTTTGCTTTATGAGTAAAGTTCAGAGAAACTGAACATGCATTGTTTGCCCCAACCCAAGCCTCCGATCACACATCCACTGCAGCAACCTCTGATGGTATCTAAATAAATACTCTACGTTCACTGACTCCAACACCTTTCTAAACATTTCTTCAACGCAGTGAACTTTCACAACACGGGCATTATCTTTCTGCAAAAGTTGATCATTCCTTCCATCACACCCCTTAAGATGCTCCTTTTAAGCTACAATGTGAGGCAGTAAAGTGACCTTTCCTACCATGAGGGGCCCGGCTACACCCTGGAGTTACAGCCCTTTCATAGGTCCATAACAGTGGGTGTAAAACATTCCAGATGTCTTTCAGAGGAGAATGATGGCCTGTGAGAACAGATCTCGACCCAGTCCATCTGTTTCTACAGACTCATCCATTACAACATATTACCTGTCCTACAGTCATTGGACAACAGGTCAAAGAATCTATCACTGAAGTCCTAATGAGTCTGCAGCACCAAATACTGTATGTGCATGCATCAATCTATCACCTATCATATGTGTATGACCTGTGTGTTGTTCAGTTCCCACCATACTGTTCAGTTCATTTGATCAAATACTTATGGTCTGAGAGCTTCAGATGTTCCCGGCCATCTTCGGAAAACAAATGAAACGGCACATCAAAGTGGAAGCACTCACCTGCAAAACAAAGAGAAAAACAGATCAGATCAGTAAAAAACAGAAACTATCGTAGATTAGAAAAAGTAACAGCGGTGTCATTTATAATCTGTCTCTAAACAACACATGAGAAAAAAAGAAATGGTTGGTCATGTCTGTTGCTTTAAAAGTCAATTCAAGGTTGAAAATGTCTTCCAGACAAATGAGCTGAATTTCTGTCCATTCTGGAAAAGTTTGGGTTTTAATGTGGGAAGCTGATAAATTATCATTCCACGTCCTTTTAGCAAAAGAAAGAGAACATGAAGCATTTATTTTTGAGTGTTCAGACAAGAGTGCAGTAGAGATGAGCGGCATGGCGAGGGGGATGCTGGCGTTTACTGACTAATACCGCCATCTGCTGGAAAGATGGATCAACAGCAAGTTGGGAAAATGCTGAATATATTTAACCGTAAATATTCAGATCTATTGTACAGTTTTATTTAGCATTGTACTAATTAAATTACAAAATATCTGCAGCAAATGGCTTCAACCAAACCAGCTACAGTTAGATGATTATTCATCAACAATAACCATAACAAGACATTAATAAATATATATGTATATAAACCTTAACAGTAAGGCTAGTTTTCTTCTTTCACCTTGATGTCTCTTAAATCTTAGTTTCACACACTTTAATAAGAAAATACCACATCATCCATGGTCCTTGGACCTCCTCAGTGATTTGCCCATTTCTGAAGAAAGGTCTCCCAGCTGTCCCTGATACCGAGGTCATCCCCTGTGAACCCAGTCTATACCACCCACATCGACCCGCCACCGTGCACGGCATTCCCCCTCAGAGGGCTCACTACAGTTTCCTGTGTATACAAGCAACATCAAGCAGCGGGTAGCAACCACCAACCCTGCTAGTGTTTCTCATGTGAGGCCAACGCTGTATTAAATCATCACCTAATGACACTGGTGATCTCGTAAAACATCTCACTCAAAAATAGGAGCCGTCTAAAATGTGGTTCAACAGCTGAGCGTCTACAGGAAGTGTTTACGCTGAATATTTATAGTAATGTCATATTTCACATAATGTGGATTCATTATAATCTAAGGGTTTAGATAGTAACACTGAAGTGTGGGTATTTAAAGATTATGTGGGTTTACTATGCATATCCCTTTGTGGGACTTTTCAACAATAATGTCTTCCTTTCAAGGAATTACATCATGAGAAGCAATAATCAAAGAGGTTCAGTACAATCTGGATAAATGTCTGTTAGAGGCTAAATATTGTTAATGTTTAGAAAAACCATCAGCTTTTTCACTATGTTCGCTATGTTCTGTGCATCTGAGATAATGCAGCTTTAGCAGGTCCCTGCAAATACCAACTCTGGTACAGCAAAGCAGAACAAAGTTAGAGGTTTTGGTACAGACAGTTCAGGTCATTGTGGCAGAGTTATGCACAGGCTGGCCATCTGTTTCCAACATCCCCCATTTTGGGGATGTTTGGTTTTAAAGGTGAGGAATTTAAACCCAAACATGTTTCACTTCAAACATGGCAGATTAGGCCACAGCTAGTTCATATTATATAAGAGATGTGAGAATGATAATAAATATATATAAATATATATATAAAATTACATAAGAAATGATGAGGATGAAAAAAAACAAGACAAAAAAGGACAAAAAATTCAAACAGAACAACAGGATGTGAGGAAGGCACTCAGACTTTCCTCTGGGGCATGTCATGCTAATATTTCCTGTATAAATGCAGCCCCACATATTAAAAACAATATTTCAACAGCAACATTGCAGACCAAGGAGATATTCCTTTATTAAGAAAAATACTCTCCCCGGGTCATGCTTTTGTGTTCTATGTTTTTCCTCCAGTTGAACATTTATAGAAAATTAGCGGCAGGGGGATTCAGTATGATAAAGATTTTTTTTTTAAAGTAAGTTTTTATTTTCCAGAGTCTGACTAAATCTTAAAGGGGTCCTGAAACTGCAGCATGGCAGCATTAATGAACCATAACTACTGAGCTGTGAGAGCATCAGAGAGGTGTCACACCCTGGAAGCATTAGAAAGGAAATTCAACACAATCAAACATGTTTTTATTTGAAGCATAAAATCAAAAAGAAAGAATACCAAGAATGTTCAACATCTCTTACTGTAGAATAAATAGGCTGAAGTACTGCTTCAGTGCAGAAAAATTCTCTGTAAAAAAAAAGGCAGTTTGAGACTGAGCTGTCAAATCTCCCTTCACTCAGTTAACTAGAAACTCTGAAAGCAGCTGGAAAGGGTTCATTTTTTATTTAAATGGAATTCACCCAATAAACACACAGACAAAAGCAACAGTAAAGGGAGGGAATGAAGAAAAACACAAAATAATTTTACTCCTCTGGGCAGTGTTGCTCCCAGACAAGCCTCCGCCAACCAAGCACTCAGACGCACACCAACAGTCCAACACTTCTCCTCACTCTGTGGGAGGTCTCTGAGTCGTGCAGCAGCCTGATGGAAGCTCAGTGGGAAGTTTTTTCGATGGTAATCCCAAAGTGTGTGACTGTAAAAAGGCCTCTGAGTGAGAGAAAAAACTGTCCTCTGTGGATTTTGGACTGAGAGTCAGCACCGCTCAGCAGAGCGAACAGAGGCTGATATACTGCGCACGCTGCTGAAACGGGGACATTAACTGGAAAATTAGGTCGCTGCTGGTGAAGACGAGGCAGCAGTAAATCTGAGCAGGACCACACGGCAACGGTCAACGCCCATTCAGTAGAGTTGATTCAGCATTAGGAATCAGACTGGATGAGACTTCTCTGCTGCACATATAAAACAGACCTGCCACCATACTGAACACACACCAGTTAGAGCTTTTAAAGCATCCTATTCTGTGTTTCCTGATTTCATAATATGAGTGACAACCTGATTCAAACAACACAGAAACTGTCCTCATGAGTTGGAGTCATCAGATGTTCATTATATACAGTAAATAAACAATTTCACAGTTCCTGGTTGTACTTTTTTGATATAACCATGCCTTTCATCTCCACAACACTATATCTATATACTCTATATCTACAAAACTACATCACAGAAGAAATACATCATCTCACAGTGATAATACTCAGTAGATTTAGATTTAATAATAAAAAATGGGGTCGTACTCACTGCTTATTTAAATAATCAATTAATCAGGACCAAAAAATAACTTAACAAACAAAATACAGCGACTGCTCACATCTGAGTAACCTGAGTCAGTCTACGCTGGAACCTTTCTTGGACTGAAGAATTGACCAGCCAGTTGATTAATGTTTTCAGCACTAATTAAGTAATTAATTCAGTATTTACCTGACATACTAACCACAGAGGAACTGCAACTCAAGTCGACAACACAGCAAACCCATTAAATAATATACCCAGGTGAATACAAATATTTTCATTGCTACACAATGCTGCTGCTGGGGTATTCCATGTTGTACACTGGGCATGCCACAATTGCAAATTTTGCATAGAAAATGGCGTGAACCCTATAGGGCACTATGTAGGAAATAGGGTGCGCTTTCAGATACAGCCACAGTCTTTTCAACCTATTTTATCCTTTTATTAAAAATCCTCATCTTTTTACAATCTGATACTTGTGTTCTGCACTCTGGTGGACAACTTTTGCACTACAGTCATTCTGACATATCACATGTTATTAAATGTAAATTGTTTTGTCATTTTTTGACATTTTGTTCTGTGAAGGGTTATGTTCGTTCAGTAAATTCTGCACGGGAACTGTGAATGTTCTACATGTCTTTGTTGCACACCTCCTGCAAATCAAATGTAGGATAAAACGTGGAGCTTACTTCTCCATGATCATAATGTTTTAAATCTGAGATATAAACCAACAGAAGATGCAACACTTAACTAAAAGGGGGAAATTGGTTTAAACAAAAGTTGCTTAACTCAAACTAGACAACAGTGAGGTCTCTGCAGAGGTTTGGAAATGCATTGTGGGAAAGGAACTTGGTAATATGTTCAGGATGTCTTTATCAACTTAACTTGCTGAACTTAGTGAACCTGCAGGAGTCCGTATCAAGACTTGAAACAACTACAAATGAATATGATGTTATGTCAAAGTTTAGCTGATTCAACTGAATTCCTGCATCACGGACGCCAGTTTAAGACATGCAATCCCATCCCGAGCCCCTCTCTCCACCTGGATCAGTTTACCTCTTGGCTTTGTTACCTGCTTCCTTTCTCTTGTTTCAATTGCATTCTTCTGCATTTCAGACTTACCTTTGCTCGAATAAAAGGACTCCATGTTGGCAATTTACGGTCCAGAGACCTTTGGAGCCTCAACAGTCAAAGCAGCTTTCCCTGACGGCTAACTCTTTCCTTCTTTTTATCTCAGTGTGTCACGTTGGATCTTTGATTTTCTCTCGCTGTGTATGTTCTTTCTCTGCTCTCTCTGTCAAACACGTCACACTGTGTAGATCAACAGAGGAGTATCCCTCCTCCTTCACAGGTCAGAGCCGCCCTCCATAATAATACCTCTGTTTGTGTGAATGTGTAAGTGCGTATAGAGCTGAATTGTCAGAGAGCTAACATTTCAGAGCAACCACAAAGGCCGACCAAGTCTTTATGGTAAGAGACAAAGAACATGAGTGACAGTATAAAATTAAATCCGGCACGAATGCCCCTGCTGGATTAGCAGATTTAATTTACCTTAGATGATTATATCACGTTGGAGTTTTCATTAAAGCTAAATGCAATGTAATTATGCAACGTCTATGCAATTTATGTCATGATAAGGATGTTTCTCTGAAGTCTCCTGTAAGAGAGAAAAAAAAGTCTGGCTATCAAAATACACTGCGCCATAGCCATCTACTGTAATGTCTGAGGCATGATCCTTTGAAGTTGAAGAAATATGACCATATATGTATTTTATAGGTGAAGGTTTGCAGTAAAATATGACATTAAAAAGGGATGGGGGAAAAAAACGTTTCACATAAATATTGTGATTCTTTTTGTTTCACGATTTTAAATTGATTTTTTTCTTTGTAAAACAAATTCATTTTAAGGAAATCTTTCCAAAACTATATTTTGTTTTTCATATTTCTTTCCTTTTGTTGTAATGTATTAAATCAATCAGAACGATGGTCTGTTTATGGCATTGTATTTAATTAATTAAAATGTTCAAAGATCAATTTAAAAGAAATAATTTAAAAAAAAAGTTTATTGTCATGCATTATAACAGCACAGTGATGGCCTTGTTACTATGTTATGTTTTCTTAAGTTTAATTTAAAAATATATACATAAACAAAACACATATTTTTATTAAATTAATATCAGACACCATAGCAGACTGTCTGGTAACTGTGTGTTCCTTTATTGCATCTTATTACTTCTTGGGTTAAAGAGAGCAAACTAAAAATCATTAAAATGAAAAAAAAAATTGAAAAATCACCAAATGATAAATCAAATTGGCAGCACCATATTGACAGTCCTATATTAATATTCAGAGGAGTCATTTTTCATCAGAAACGCCATGAATTGGTCAGTGAATGTGAATGCTCTATACCCAACCACATGCACCATGAGTGATATCCTGTAAGCAGAGTAAATATAGCTGGAGCTGTTGTACACTGCAGTAGAAGGAAGGTGTTGGCAGAGGTTAATGATTAACACCTATTCTTACATTGCTCCACAGCCTCACACATATTAACCCAGGCCCAAGATACCATGTGGACACAAAGAAGATGTGGACACAGAGAAATGTGTTTCTTCTGATAGCTCTTGTTTGAACTGAACCATTCTGTACGGATAGTAAAAAAAATCTAGCAAACATCCTCGTGTTTTTAATTGGTACCTGACTCAAGCCACTAGAAACGTCTGTGTCTTGTCAACAGGCTACAATAACTTAGAGAGTCCATAATTAAACAGATGCCTGCTTTTCTTTTACAAAGACTTAGCCAAGTATAAAAAGACTGTATTGATGAATGGTGTGTCACTTTTTCTTGTTAATGTCATACCCTGGTGGAGGGGCAAGTTGTACAAAGCAAAGCCTCTTTTGCCAGTTATCAATGAATTCTGAACGACTTGAACGATGCTCGAAAAAATTTCAGGACTTCATATGGCTTTAATTTTCAGCTAACTTCAGCAAAGTGACAGCGGTCCACACTATATTTCACTGTTGCCAACATGTATGGGAACATGACACATGAAAGTGAAGTAGAATGTTAGCGACAACCTGCTGAATCCAACTCAAGCAAGAATGCTTGGGAAAAGTGGGAGTCTTTACTTCCATGTACGTATGGTACATACCTGCCCCCCCCCCCCCCCCCAAACCAATCAGAACCCTTTTCCAGCCCGCAAATTTAAAGCAGACTTAAGAAAACCTGTTTTCCATGTAATATGTTATATTTTTTAATATCCAAATTATTTAATTTGGAATTATTAATTACAAATTAAATAACATCATGGTTTCGTACTCAAAAAGCGAAGAAGCTCTGTTTCTGCTGATTACGTCCATAAATGTGTGGGTGTATAACTTTCATAAAAGTTCATTCACTAATTCATGTTCTGTACCGCTTTAATCCAATTCAGGGTTGTGGGGGCTATCTTATATTATTTGTGTTGTCTTCACAGCTTTCTATTCTCAAACAAATCAATACATTTCTGCAATACAGAGCTGCACTTAACCAGCACTTGGCTCACTGACTGAATCTGAAGCCAACATCCATAAAACAACAATCCACAACCCCCATCTTACTTCTCTCCTCTCAGTCAGAACTAGAAGCAACAGCAAGCTCACATGTTAACACAAGCACAAAGTAATGTAGGAATATTGTCTCTCTTCTTTCCCTGTTGGTCGCATTTACCATGAGGGAGACACAAAGTTAAATCACAGCTGTGCATTAGTCTAACTATACCCTGAGGTCTTTCCCCCGGGTTGCACCAATTTCCAAAATAACTCAACAACAGAAAGAGGAAACTATGCACGGTACACTTCCACGCAGGGATACAGGAAAAACTATGTGAGAGGAATGCTTTGAATCGCTTGCAAATTGCCTCAGGGCATGGTGGGGATGGGAAGCTCTGATATCAAAGTGCTGATGCACAGGATTGTTAAAGTGCTACTGAAAATGTGTGTGTGTGTGTGTGTGTGTATGTGTGTGTGTGTGCATGTGTGTGTGTGTGCAGGAATAAACAGGGAGCGAAACGAGTGCTTGTAAATCCTGTGCTGCTGTCCCACCAGCAGCTGTAATTACTATGAAGAGCCTGACAAACAATACAAGTCGAGGAATTTGACAATTCCCATGTGAAATACAGTGGAAAATAGGAGGAAGGCCGAAACAATAGTAAGAGTCTCAAGGTCCATTGTCCTGTCCCATCTTCTGAAACAGAGGCCAGCACTCCCACAGTTATAGTCAGACTACATCCTCCCATGTCAGCCAGAGTTTTGTGCCTCCGATAGAAAAATGAAGGTCAAGCCGTCGATTGCTCCCAGTTTACTCAGACAGAGGTGACAGTAGCTGTTTTCTGCATTCCTGGGGTTGGTTCTTCATGCTCAGTGGATGTGGAGACTGATGGAAAATGGCCAATGATAGGATGTTAATTTGATTTACTGACCAGTGTGAATGCAACACTAACTGGACCTGGATCCATTACAAGTCACCGTCTTTGATTTACAACTTATAAACCCTGAAAATGTGTGTCCTTAATTCAATTTTGGTTTGTTAAAGACACAAAGAGGTTGTTGTGCATTGTATTTTAGTATTCTTTTCCAGGATGTGACCAGAGTTCCTGCTAGTTTAATCAATGTTCTTAAGATGGAATATTTTTCTCTGGTTGATGACACAATACAGGTTTATCGCTCTATATATTTATGGAACAGCTATACCTGTACTTACATGGACAAAGCTATGAATGAGTGCTCACCATGATCTCAGAAGGTTGTTATTAAATGATGAGTCAACTTAGCTAGTTAACATGAAGTCCCGTAGATGAGTCATCTGTTTGTTGTCAGATATGAAGCCTAAGATACTTTGAGTCACATAAACTCAGATAAATACACAATGACGAATGACTAAGTGAGTCACTTCCTGTCTGCTTCTGATCTAGTAGAAGAATCTGCTGTTGGGTCATCAGTCTCTTTAGTAAACTAAACAAACACTGGTTTATTTTTCCACATGAGTGAATATAGATGGGGCAAAGAACACACCCATGCTGTAATACACCAACTTATCTTCACACATAAAGTTCAAGGACTTTTCAAGTCCAAAGGGTGAAATTCTTTGTCAGCTTGTGGAAGATCATGTGCTCTTACAAATCTTTAGTTTATTCTCATCAAAGTCTCATTCCATTCCACTGACATCTGGCGTGGGTCAATCACTGGGCTTCCTTTTTTGGCATTTTTCACGATGTAGTCCAAAGCCTAAATGTTTGTGGCCAAGGAAGCATCACGCCTGACTTTGGAGCTGCAGCCAAGATAGATTATACTGATTTTCCCCAGGCTTCTGTAACACTGAACAAGCAAACACATCCATTTCAGCACTGAGGAATATGGCTGAATAGCAGCTCAGTAATACGTTAAAAAAACAACATGTTTTCTGTCACATCACCAGCTTCTATTCAAGGAGTTACGACTTCCTGAAACTTCAAACACCTCCTGCAGATTTCCCTTCCCGTCTTTGTGCTTTCTGTTCTCTCAGCAGGAGTCGAAAATGTGAGGCACGGGTCCAAAACAAAAGCAAAACAATTGCCACGAAAGAGAGGAACACAACAAGTATGAGAATCCTTGTACTGAAAGAAAGATAAAGTGGAATGCTAGCAATGACAAAATGATAAGAGAAGATAAAAAACTGTCAGGGGAGCTGGAGGACACAACATTTACCTGAGCTAGTGCAACTAATGTTAATATGAAACATGTAAATGTCAACAGACACAAAAAGTTGTGCTTGTGTTGTTTTATTTTACGGGCACTCAGATCGGTCATCTGACTCGACGCTGACTCATTTATGTCTCAGCTCTGTAATAAAACATTTAAACCTCCAGGTTTCATTTTAAGCAGCGATATCTTTGTCTGAAGCTGTCCCGGCGGGTCTGACACGGCTACAAGTACAACACTGTCCTGGTGATGACCGGGTAGAAAGTAACACTGACCAGTTATCAAATGTAAGGGCATGACTGACACGGCAAATATTCTTATAAACACACAGGTGTGTGAGCTGGGCAGCTCGGCCACTGCAGTGCACCGCTGGCCCTCACACATTCACACACACTGTCCATGTAACCCTACAGGGCTGCATTGTGTGACAGAGTTTGTCCGGGCTCTCACTCTGCTGTAAAATGAGAAGTCATTCATCACAATCCCCTGCTGCGCCACCTCCTCATGTCAGGCCTGAAACCTTCCTGAAAGCGAGCAGTGTCCTCTGTTTTTAACAAACCACTGATAACGTGGCCTGCTGAGTCTCACTGTGCACCGCTCACATGAAGATCAGACATATTTCAAAGCATCTTCCCCCAGACCTGGAACACTACAGCTCGTCATTAAGGGGGTGTCTGTAAACACCACTGATGGCACCTTTTTCTCCCTCAAAATGCGTTTGTTCCTGACATTTCTAGAAACACAAGACCTCTCAAAGATTTGACCTTAACAACTCAAGGAATGTTGGAAAACCTCCCAGCCGTCCAGCCCTGGTTGCTGTGTAGGTACAGCACCTCTGTTTGTCTGGATTCATACAGACAGAGTGAAGAGTGCAACATGTCTCCGTTTCCTCTGGCATTTTTGTTCAGGAAACAGAGATGCAGCAAAATGAGACAGAAGGAAGCCAAGTGACGCTCGGCAAGTGAAAAAGCTTGATGCAGATGCAGAGAAACAACAAATGAAAGGATGACTCTTTGTGAGTGGTGGTTTCCAGAACACATAAAAACCTGGGAGGGAATCCCCTCCATCTCTGATTAGCCTGCATGAAAGTATGACGGAAGCTGGATGATGTGAAAGAACATCCATGGAGCAGAAACTTTCCAACAACCATGATGACAGTTATTTTCAGTCCATCCTTCAAAGAAGGGAAATAAATAACTAGTTAAATATTTAAATAGAGGCTTAAATATAAATATGAAAACTGATTTAATTTCCTTTTGGAAATGGAAAGGAATGAAATACAAACACGTCTGCAACCAAGTACATTTCCTGAAGATAAAAGCTATTTCCTTCAGACAACAGAGTGCAAGGGCA
Organism: Craterocephalus amniculus; assembly: GCA_036024015.1. Classification (NCBI taxonomy): domain Eukaryota; kingdom Metazoa; phylum Chordata; class Actinopteri; order Atheriniformes; family Atherinidae; genus Craterocephalus; species Craterocephalus amniculus. Next base: position 17,819 of record JAVQJG010064752.1, on the reverse strand, counting down.
AGCCTGAGAAAACCAAATTTAGAGTTTAATCTTTGGCCAGCAGTGAAGGTTGTTTTGCATCAGGTGGCAGGAATACATATTTGTCTCTACTTTGCTTAAAACATTGTGTCAAAATCTTTTTCAATCCACTGAAAGTGTAGATTTGGAAGAGAAAGCATGAACAGATCCAGTTTTACTGCTCTACAGTTTATATTACAGCTATGTAGAAATAAATGCTCGGTTTACTGCACCTTTTGAGGTCAAATACATAAATAGATTCAATTTGTCACCTAAAAAAAAAAAAAGTAGACTTTACCGGAACAAATCATACACTTCCACATTAAGATGGAAATTCATGCAGTTTTCCTGTGCTCTAAATATAGCAAACGTAAGGGCAACAGGGTGAAAACAAGATAATTCACTCAGTAGCAATCTGTGATCATCTGTCATGAGGTAGAAAATGATACGGCTGCAGGAGGAGGAACATTGATCCAGGGATCAGATGCTGAAACGGAGGAGAGACTATAGAATCAATCCCATTGTCACACATCTGACATGTTCATATACTGGTAGTCTCATCTCTCTTGCTCACTTCCTCTGATGCTGCACACCAGCAGGTGTGTTTGCAGGACAATGCCTAGACATCACTTTTCCAAGCATCTGGATGCAGCAGATGGAAACCGTCTGATGAACAGGTCTCACACACACCGGCACTCTCCATGTCCACGTGTAACTTCTGCACTGCAGTGAGATTCAATCATTGGGGTCCTATTAGTGTGACTGTGGGGAAACTCACACAGCCCATCTACAGAGATGTTCTGGTGTAATTACATAGACATTTATTATGGGACACTGGCAGTCCTACGAGCTGAGACGTTTGCTTAATTCAATCATCGCTCATGCTCTGATCATGATTACTGCTGTGATTTAGTAAAGTCATGCATGAAAACACTTCTAACTGAGATGGAAAAAAAAAAAAAAAACGTGGCCAAATAAGATACCAGCTACCATCATTACTACCCTCTTGTCTCTTTAAGCTGAGGAGGTTCAGAGCCCTAGTGGGATCTGGGTCAGGACAAAAATTCTGAATTATATCAACCTTCCATCTTTCAATTTCCTAAACTGGCTTTTCATATGTGGGCTGGAGGTTATCCCGGCTACTTCCAGGCATGAAGCAGGGTTCAGCCTGGTGGAAAGGCCGCCAGTTCAGCACAGGGCCAGCACATAAGGACAATCACTCATAATAATTAATCTTATGGAGAATTTGCAGACACCAGTTAATCTAACAAGCATGTTATGAAATTGTGGAAGCCCAAGTACCCGGAGAGAAGCCATGTATGCACGTCCACATCTCCGGGGGGAACATGCAAACCCACAGAGAAAGGTCCCACCAAGGCTCTAACTGGTCACCACACCCAAAAATCCATCATATTTGCTCTAATCCCTCTGTCGTTTTGACATTAATGAGGGAAGAGAGGGATTATAGACTACAGTAATTCTAATTAATAAATGGTGAAAAACCACATCCATGAGGTTAAAAAATAAATATCTTGTACTGTTTGTAATGTACTGTAACAGTGTAAGAACGTTGAACTTCTATTGCCCACCTGTCTTTTTTGTCTCATAGTGAAAATTCATACAAACACGTGTTTTAAGTCCAATGTTCATTAAAAAATTCAATCAGAAATTGAAATTGAATGTTTTCAGTCATTCATTTCTACAAACTAACACAGCAGGGCAGGGAAGCAAGTGGCCATTCACACAGCAACCCTACCTCTTATCTGCTACATTTAACCAGGAATGACAACAGAAACCAGGAGCTGGTTCTGAGAGATAAAAACCTGACAGGTAGGATGTTGAAGACACATATCTAAAAGGACAGTCAGGGTGATGGTTACGCTAGAAAGACAACTTTTCATAAACAAGATGCACACATCATTGCTTTTAGTCATTACCTAGTTTGTGTGATCAAACAACTTTCTTGCATCATCTATTCAGTGACACCACTCAGACCTTCATTAGGCACAACCATCATTAATTTTAGGTCAGCTGAGAAATTCCAGCTTTGCATGGTTGGTTTGCATGGCAAATCTGAGGTACATGAGTAGGTCAATAAAATGCCAGCATGCAGTCTCCAGTGCAGCGACATGCTTTCTGTGTCAGCAGGCCAAACGTTTCCCCTAAAAACCTACAACACCGGACAAGGAAGAACGCCCGAGTTAAAAGTGTCTGAACTGGAGGACACACTGAAATTTTAACTGCTCTTCAAACAATTGTGGTCAGACACCACTCCCTTCCTAACAATAACAGTAACACAATATAATTATTCCCTTGGTTTTTGCTGCTTTATTGTTTAATTTCAAGCGGGTCTCGTATCACACACAGCTAAGTCCTTTTTTTATACTTCAAACCAAAAGCAGAAAATAAATACCTTTCAGAGACGTGATCTCATTTTGGATAGACCTGGGGTTGTCCATTTGTTCCTTCTGACCTCTTCTGTTAGAATGCAAACCAGCTCAGTGGCAGAATGTCGCTTTGTCTGAGTAGGTTCAAGTAAGTGCAGCGTCTTTTCTGTCTGGCTTCGGCCACTTTCCTGCTCTGCCCTCCACTGCAGGTCCGCTGACCGGGTGTCTCCTCTGTTTTGGTTCCTGTGAGACACCATGTGCACGCACACACACTCATTCAGTCTCACATACACACACAAACAAGCCCTCTGTGTGTGCACTACAAAGCTCCTCCCATGGCCCTCCTTTTCTCTCTCTGCCTCCTCTTTCAAATAAAACCGGCTTTTCAGTCAGACACTGTGCAGCAAATTCAGCCATTCAGCCAGTTAATTGCTGGCTTGGACACAGACACAGAGTGGACCTACCTACTTATCATCACACACAGTTTAGGAAGGAAGGAGTTGCAGGCAAACAAAGAGCACAAGATAAGAACAATTTAAGTTGTTTTTTCTAATATGATGGGCAGAAAAATGTGACGATACACCACCTTATGGGGACTTCCTGTGTAAATGTTTGTCATTTTTTCTCAAAAATACCAGGCAATTTTTTTGAGTGTGAAGACTTAGTTTAAGGTTCAGGGTCAGAATAAGGTCATGTTTAGGTTTAGCGTAAAGCTTAGGCTAAGGGTTGTAATGAGAAAGCCTAGAGTAAGGTGCTAAGGAATGCATTGTGTCAATGAGTCCCCACTGGCAAATTAAACCAGATCTGTGTGTGTGTGTGTGTGTGTGTGTGTGTGTGTGTGTGTGTGTCTGTGTGTGTGTGTGTGTGTGTGTGTGTGTGTGTGTGTGTGTGTGTGTGTGTTTGTGTGCCAATGCAGAGAAACAATTCCCCAGTACCACACCCAGATGTCTGCTGTAACTCCCAGTATGAACCTGCCACAGCAGCCACACATAGATGATGCCATTAAACAGCCTAATGTCTCCTTCACTGAGCTTCTGAACACTAATTAGTAATTCAGCATCAGCTAGTTGAATTAAAACAGGATTCTGCTATCATGGTACTGTAGATTGGCAAGTAAGGACCGCTTTTTCAGAGAGGTCTACATTACGTTACAGGGATAAAGATGAACAAGAAATAAAAAACATGTTGACTGGAATTGATAAAGAACAGAGAAAAGTCACTATGATTCACAGCTACCAATCGTAAAAAAATTACCCCAGCCTTCTATAGGACCTGAACCAATTAAGTTAAACTCAAGACAGTCCCACCCAGGTTTCTACAGTATCATTACCTACAGATCTATCAGAAACAGGACTTTAATCAGAATGAGTATTATTATTATTATTATTATTAATAATAATCATCATCATCATCATCATTTATTCATTTAGAACATGTTAAGAATAAAACAAAGCAAACAAAACTAACAGTAATCAGAAAAAAAACACAAGTAGGTGGGCAGTCCACCACATTCAAACCAAAACATTCCAACATGTAATTTATTTTCCATGTTTAAATAGGAATGAAGAAAAGCCTAAACTTACTAAATCCCACCCCCTTCCATATCAACAGCATCCACCTTCAAATTTCAACATTTCCATAATCGACGACCAGCGGTCCACCTGTTCATGCTTCATCCTCTTTGATTTTATGCATGTATTGTTCTCTGAAATGTAAGTCGCTTTGGATAAAAGGATCTGCTAAATGACAGTAGTAGTCGTGATGCTCTACTGTGTGTGTTAACTGTAAATCTGTCAGAATGTAAAACTAAGGAAATGGAGAAAATGGCATTTTTGTTAGTTTGTTTTTAGGTGCCTCTGTGACTCATGTTTATTTTATTGTGTCTTTGATTAACTGAGTCTGTCATGCTGTAACATATTTCTGAATTTAATCTGGTAACAAACAATTTTTTGCTCTGAAAAGTGTTTGAACAGACTGAAATGCCTCAATGTCCATAAATGTAAACAATTTGAACTGTAGAAATAATTAATTGGTGTGATCTCTATATCCAGCCTTATATCTGTTTTGTTGTATATTCAATAAATATAAACGTCTGCACAATATCTAAAATATGAAAGAGCAATAGATAGGTATAAATACAAAAAACAAAAAAGCCCAACACACTGAATTTTTCCCATTTTGTTGGTCTTTTTTGCCCAAGAGCAAATTCCTACTCAAGAGAAAGAATTTGAATAAACATATTTAATATTTAAAAAAGATTGTTAAATACTTTGATCCCTTTCCAGAGATTAGCATGAAAGCTCATAATCCCTCTTCGCACAGATAGTTGCCAAAAACAAAAAAAAAGAAAAACTCAAGCTCTGTCAGGTCAAGTTCACCATGGCAAATATGTGTGTGTTGCATGTCTTCTGTAACACACACATTGTATGCATTGTACCAAATGTGTTTATTTACACCTTTAGACTTCCTGTTGTTAACTCAGCCATACCACTGGTACATCATCACCATGCCTTTTTATGTTAGCTTACTTTGGTATCATCTCTGCTCTCTGAGATGAGGCGAAGCTTTGCTTTCTGTCAAACAAAAACATGGTCATATATAACAGAAAACTTGCCTTCTCAGGTTCTTCTCAAAGCTCTTTCAATAAAGATCAAACAAGCATCTTGAAGCATCTCCTCCATACAAACTCTAGTTTTTTGTCCTTTTTTATCCAAACATGGATCTTTGTGCAGATTCATATCTGAAGGAATGTTGAAAATCCAATAAAGAACATAGTGCTACTTTAAGGAGCCACTGGGGGCCACTAAGCTAAAGAAAAAAAGCTGCCAGTTTTTCATATTTCTTCCCCTCAGAGAGAAAATGTCTAACAGCAGGCGTCAAAATATATTTTCATAAGCTGACAATCTCTAATAAAAATCCAGTAATGGGCTCCAATCTCCAGATCACATCATTAACTTAAAGGCATGAATTTATTCTACAAATCAAATTGTTTGATTACTGACTAAAAACTGCTGACAAACGTTGTCCCATCAGGATGACTCTAACCGGTCCTGAATTATCACAGGTAGCGGTTGAAACCACAAGAAATAGATCAAAGTGTACCAAATTGAAACCAAACAAAGTAAATGATGTCAGATAAAAGCATCCAGTAAGAATCGCTGGCAGCCTCGGTGCAGAGCTGCTTGGACCAGCTCTTGCATGGACTTTTGTTCATAATAAGCAACATCTAGAGGAAATGGAGGGGCGGGGGGGCATTTTTTGGCAGGAAATGCAGTCTTGCTGTTCTGCTCTGTCAAGAAAAATTCAATCATGTGAGTTCAAGTGTGTGTGTGTTATAGAGTGTGTTTTGAAGTGTGCAAATCTTAGAAGTGGTTGCAGCAGCTGCTATCTCAGGACTTCTTGACAAAGTGTTTTTATAGTGGGTGGGCTTAAGGTAAGGAAATAATTAGTAACAATTTATACCACAACCAACTATAACCCACTACTTCCTGGTTAATAGCATGACTTGTTTTTGTTTTGTTCTTTTTTGTTTGTTTTCTCCCTTGCTGCCGACATTATGAACCACAAGGAGACAATTTGATTAAATCAGCAGACAAGTTTTAATATATTATGACAACTAAATGAAAAGTAATAATTAATATTCCTAATTCAATTACCCATTAGACAGGTTATTGAGCAAATTAGCAAATGAATTATTCATTGTCATTGTATAAACCTGTAGAACGCCATATTACATATTGCTCACTGGATAAATGTATTTGGTATTTTTATTCTTCTGAGAAAAATTAATCATTCTGGCTTTTCAATCACAGGTTTTCTGGGTATTTATCAGTATTGATGGGCAGGTGAAGGATTGTGAAGCATTGAAGTTTTCAACAACTTGATTCACTCAAAGGAAAGCTTCTTGAGGCTCACTTTCCACTACAGAGCCTTCTACTGGTAGAAGAATTAAATATATCAAGTTATGACAATGCATGCTGGAGGTTGTGCCTTCTTTTTAAAATGAATTGAATAAATCTACTTTCCATGATGCTGGTAAATATTAATACAGTGTTAATTTACTGGGATTTAAACCTTCAAACTTTTTTAAATGATAATGGTTTGAAGAAAAAATGGGAATATTAAAATAAGGGATGAGAGCAGTGAATGTGCAAACTAAAACAATGATGTCCTGAGTTTAGAAACAATTGTTTTAAGTTGTGGTTGGGTTTAGTCAACATCTTTTTTATAAACGCCCATCATCATTGATCCCCATGACATTACGTAAGAACATGCATGGAAAGAATCATTTGCACACCTTTTCTCAAACCTAATTTTAGGCCTGTTCAGACCAGGTGCCTGCAGATCGCAGCAGATCACATCACTGTTACATGTATAAATATGTTTAAACAGAATGAGGATGTGTTCAGATCTAATACCTCAGGCCACATTCAGAGATGGCTTGGGACACCTGTGGCCCAATTCTTGAAAGACCACCTACTCACCTTTTGACATGTTAAAGGTGTTTTTGTTTTTCCTCAAAATCTGTCATTTTGCCTTCAAATGTCTGGAAGCTGGACTAAAGCCTAGAAGCAGTGACTTTTACTTCTTAAAGGTCCCAGTACAAATACTCGTTATAAGCAGAGGTGCACATAGCTGGTCCTCCAGAGCTCCTGACCTGAAGCGTTTAGACATGTTCCTTCTCCAACACAACTGAATCATATAAATTGCTTGTTAGCGGGCCTGCAGAGCTGTTGGAGAAGGAAAACATCTAAAAGTTGCAGGAGAGTAGCACCGGAGGAGGAGCAGACAGTGCAAGAGATTAAAGGTGTTATACATAAAACATTGGAAGCATTCCAGCGGGGTGTAGTAGCAGCGTTCAGAAGTATTAAAACAAAATAAATAAAACAAAACAGAGAAGAAAAAAAAGAAACCTTTAAAGCCATGTCCTTGACCTCTTATTCTACAGTGTGTTGATGAGTAAACAATGGGAAGCAGCCCATCAGAACTAAAATTAAATGTTGTGGTTTAAGTGAGATGGTGATGCGCATCCAGACTATTTGTTGGCCCAAACTCCTGTAAGCAGTAGGATTGCCAGGCAGGCAGTGGGTGGGAACATGAAAACTGGTTTTCCTATTTACATCGTTGTGCTGAGGTAAGCTACTGCTATACCTTTAGAATTACTATACTAAAATAGCAGCAACCGAGCCTTCTTATCTTCACCCTGAAATTCTTAAAATGAAATTTCAACATTTCACAACAGTCGCTCTTGATGCTGTATGTGTTTACCGTACTGTAAATCTGTCAGAATATAAAACTTTGCTCTTAGTTGCCTGTGTGACTCATGTTTATTTTATTGTGTCTGACATTAACTGAGTCTGTTGTGCTCTAATATATTTCTTAACCCTTTCATGCAGTTTAATCGATTGTGCCGACAGGACAAGGGAACACTAATGCTGGTTCTGGTTTCTATCAGTTTGGAAATAAATTCCCTGCTCAGTAAATACCTGGTTTTGGATTTTTAACATGCCAGTTCACAACCACATAATGTGGTTGTGAGTTTAGCATGTTTCCCATACATCTCTCGCCAACTTAACACTGTGCCTGACATTTGGGTTGTGCAGATACTTTTCTCTTGGCATCCCTCTCCAGTGTTTTACAGAGATGTAAAACAAGTCTTGGGTCTGCAGCTGCTCATATGGTTACAAACTACAACAAACACAGCCCACAAGGTCAAACACCAGCTCCTCTGTTTAAAGTTAAGCAGGAATCTACCAGCTACCAGCACTGTTTCAGAACTGGGTCTTCAGAGGAATGGGTGTTTTGAGGAACAGGCTTTTGTCACGCAAGCTGAGGCTGAGCTGAATTTATTTCCTCCTGTGCAGCTTGCAACGCCAACAACAAGATCCTACTGATCTACATGAGGGTTTATTAGTCGCCTGTAAATTGTTAAGATTTTTCTGTAAAAGCTTTCTGAGGGAATCTTTGCTTGGCTTCTCATTGGGAGTGAAATTCACCCTCGTTGCCAGGCTGAATATTTTCACCACAGGGGATATCACTTACATCCCTAATCCTGCTAAAAACCGACATGTCTTCTGTATCATTTCCTTATTTGGTGATAAAATAAAAAGATATTTATGTGAATTATCTGCTGTGATCTTTATTTATGAAGAAAACCTAAAACAGGTCAAAGTACATCATTTTGGAAAAGCACAGAGAGATTAAAAACACGGATCAGGACACTGTGTCCTCAACAAAAATGGCGTACATGTCAGTTTCATACTGGAATAGCATCTAATTTAATCCAGTTTTTACTCCATTTTGCAAGTTTAAAGACAAATGAAATGCTTATTTTGGAAGTAGCCACTCTGACAGCATCAGAATAAAAGTTCTGTCAAGCTGGATCCTGATTTGCTCAAACATCAGATACACGTTTACTTAGATATTCTTGCAACGACAAGACAAGAGGTACTCAGAGCATTTTATCTCCAAACCACTAAACAAAGAAATACATTTCAGATGAGTCAGATGTGAGTGTTGAGATAACATCAGCATGCAAAAGTCTGACACTTGTCTCCTGATCCATATCTGACTTTCTACTAGTATTTTCACAGTGACAGGGTTGCTCAGGTAATTACGTAAACTCATCACCATCACCATTACATTTCATCCATGCCACATTCATCCAAACCGACTGAGGCTGCATTGTGGCTAAATGAACCACCTAAATATAATTTTTACAGACTTCCACATTTTTTTTGCTTATTCTTGCTCTCTGAATTCCTCCCAGGTTTCTCTTTGGTTGTCTTTTTTTTTTTTAACTTTATTTGGACGTAAGGAACCTGTTTATTTTCCTGGCAGTTATTGTTTTTCCCCCCCACAGGTTTTTATTTAAGCACTATTTTGTTTAATCAGCTTGTTTTTCTGCCTGCTGTGCTGCTTTTAGGTCCTCTCTGAAGTCAAATGGTGATTACAAAAATTTTAAAAACAACATCGAAAACCCATCCCCGATTAGGGAAAACGTGACGTCTAGAAACTTACAGTTCAGATTGTCCATCATTTCGACTAATCTTTAAGGTGATAATGATAACACCATTTGTTGTCTCAAAAAACTGTTGGAAAATTATATTAGTATTAGGATGTTGTGCGGACTGTATTTGTTTAAAATCATAGGTTTTCTGGAAGTTAAGGAAAAGGCAGCGTATTGGACAAGTTCAATCTGTGCAAATCATACACTGGACCTTTGCATCTGGCGTAAAATGTCTGTCCAAGAGAAAACCACATCTCAGTTTTGCTACAAAGAAGATGTTTAATAGCCCAAAGAATAAATAAGCCAAGAAACCAGTATGAAATTATATTTTTCCAAGGTTTTTGGTACATTTTTTCCTGTAATAATGCAGTTTAATGGCAAACTTGTGCACCAACCATGTTTTTTGCATGTGGATACAAAGCACACAAACCATTCTGAAACAGCAACATTTTCTATTTTCTATCAAAGCAACCGAATACTCCTCTATGCACACCCTGAGATGTTGGTACACTTCATCTGAGTGTTTTCCCGTCTTGCTGCCTCTCAGCTCAGTTGCTCCCAGCTTCTACATCAGCCTGGTAGCCCTGCTGTGGCCATCCAGACAAAACATTCCTTCTGTCTGAGGTCATCCAGTCAGTCAAATCTCCAGCCCAATGTACCGGCTTAGAGCCCAGGGCAGCAGTCAGCGGGGGAGCGGCTCCCCATCAAGAGAGAAGGTCTGTGATAAAACAATTTAAGCCTGAACTCTACACATCACAGCTTTTCAACTGGGGAGGTTGTGGATTTTCTGTGATCTTGGCAGATTTACAGCTTGTTTGAAATCCTGTGTTACTCAGAATTACTTAAAGCATCTCACAGTTTATACAAAAATCAATCTAATGTTGGCTTTTGCAGTTCTTTGTGTGTGTAAACAAAGCTGAAAAGAGATTTATTTTGCTCGACATGCAGACAGATAACCAGCATGCAGCTGTTTTATAAGAATTTCCAGCCATTCTGCTGTAAAATCCAAGGCTGGTGAGGAGTTCTAGGAATTGAGAGAGAGGGAAAGCAGGGCATTAAGAAAGTGACCTCTGTAGGCTTCCTCCCATGCTCCACCCTGGAAAACCAATAACCGAGTCCCATGTGGCCCTTTAAGTAGTGATCGGTTCCTCCTTAATAAGACCTCCACTTTTTGATTTGGAAATGTGACAACAGCAAGGAGAACATTGGAAGGTTCCTCTTTCAGTAACAAATCTCCAAAAGGGATGAAAGGAAGGGGGTGGGCATGGAGTAAAACGTCCCACACTCATGCTCTAATTCACAGGCCTCAACTCTGACTCACTTTGCTGGAACTGGACCAAAACCATCGCTGGAGAGATGCTGTCATCTCAGCCTTATTTAGACTCAAGCAGCTACTGAGGAACAAGAAGCTAATCCTCCTTTTATTTAGTGAAATTTAAACACCGGTATCAACTTAACCGATGTGAAAATGTAATCACTGTCTACTGCTCCTGATGCTGTGGAAACAAAGCCAAAGCTTTTTATCCCTGTAGGATTTCCGTAAAAGTCTATTTGTCTGCCTTTTGGTTGGCGAGGCTTTTTGTTGTGAGGACGATGATCCACCAGGGGTTGTGCTTACACTGTCAGGTCCCAGCAAAGTCAGACGGCACAAGATGTAAGAACAGCTGAGAAATCTGAATGTCACTATCCTTTTGCCTCAACAAGGAAAGAGATCTCAAACAATGTAGAAAAACTAAGAAATTTTTCCAGTCACTGTAATCTATAAATTCAGTTTAGTGAACTTTAAATAATTAATTGACCGTACCCTCCTTCCATCAGATTCAGTAATTAGAAAGGTCACCGGGGCTTCAGGGAGTTTCCAGGGAACTTTAAGGTGAATATCTTATATTTTAAATCCATGGCTTTTTCTGCTCATTTAATGTAACTTGTACTATATGAAAGTCTAAATTTGGTTAAGCACAGTGGATGATGATAAAACAAAGTCTTTATTAGCCAAAAATCATAAAGTGGAACAGAAGTGTTGACATAGAGATGGAAATATCTATTTTTCCACCCGTAATTTAACAAATTCTTCAAAATGAATGTAGTCAGGTTGAGTGATCACAATTCAGCTATTCTAATACAATTGATACATGTAATAATTGTTCATTGCAAAGCCAATCCAGGTTTCAAACAGAGAAAATGATTATCTGACTTAAAATGAATGAAACGTTTCAGCCCTAGCTTGTACGTCCTGTAAAATGTACGTTTAAAATCGGCTTATGTTGTCTTAGGTATCATGTCACTGAACTGGCAGAAGCAGCACTTTTTGAAGGCCAATCATAAACCTGTCCTGTAGGAGTCCTGAGGCCACCGTGACAACATGCCTGACATCTCGGCTTACACGTGTCCCATCATTTAAACAAACTGCTGCTGACCATAAAACCAACCGCAGGCTCGTACCTGCCATGTCCACATTTTATCAACTGCTTATATTCTCTTACTTCTTCCAGTTTCATTTCAGCGATCTGTCTGTCAGCTTCCTGTCTTCCCGCTCTCCCACACTCCCTGACTGCCTCATCATCTTTTTCTGTCTATGCATGACAGGGAGTTTCTGCTGGAGGCGCCACTCTGGCTACTGGCCGTAAAGCTCTGCTCCCAGGAAGACTGATGGGACCCGTCCGACAGAGAGTGTCTGACAGACTTACAGCAGTTCTTCCTTTCCTCCTTTGCCTTCCCAGAAATGAGCCGCCCTCTGCTCTGTGATTGGGCTGGTAGCCTACTGTCTCCTAGTGGAAGTCACTGGAAATCCATGTAGTTTGTTCACTGAATGCATCTCAGATATCTTACACCATCTTAAGCACCATCTAAATACACTTCTGTCTCATGAGTAGAGAGGGTGGACCTTTCTTTTTTTCCTTTTTATAAGTGCTGTTATATTAGGAAAATCTGCAAGGGCCACAGGACAAAAAGGTTTACTTCTCTTTTGTTAACTTCCTCTTCAAAATGTTCTTCTACCATGAACTAAAGTCATAAACATGCTTCTGAGAACTGTCACAACAGATTTCAGTGCACAGGTATCATACCAAAAGATACGCCAGAAAAATATAAATGTAAAGAATGAACATGAAATGAATTATTGCAATAAATAACGCATACTGCAGGTATGAATAGTGTTATATAACAGATTAATATATAATCTATATTAAGGGTAACCAATATTATTGCAATATCTGTAAAAATCCACTCGTATGTGGCTGAAAAGAAAACTAAATCTATGTAATACGATAATGTAATAATTGTTAATTTTTCAAGCTGACTTCGACTGCAGCTTCCACCCAGCTGCTCTTTTTCTGCCACAGAGAGGATTACACTCATTCATTTTAGCAAAGGCTCCCTGGTCTAATGGCATGGTGGGAAAACTCTAAGGTACATTAACTGTCATATCATTTTCATGATTGTCTCTCCTGGCCTTCAGCTGCGAATTCATGGTATGAACCTGAAGGACAAAGATAAACAAAACATATTGGAGGTCATTACACCTCCTCCCCTCAGCTTTCAGAGCTCTGCTACACATTAACCACACTCCCACCTTTACTCTGACAACAGCTGCAACAACTTTGGACGTAAAGGTAAAAGACTGCACAGATAGCTGGTTCCAGGAGAGCTGACCCTCTCACAGCACACCACAGCCTGCATGAAAGCCACCGAGTCAAACACGAGCGAGTTCATGTGTGTCAAAGTGCAGCTGCAGATCTGCAGGAAGGCCAGAATTACCAGTGATTTCAACTTTGAGATAACAAAACAAACAACAGCGTATTTTTTTCCAGGGTTGTCGTTTGACCTGTGGTACGTGGGACAGCGGAAACACCCTTCAGTGACCCGGTGATTAACAAACACAAAAGCAGGAGAGGCTCTGTTTACTTTTGCCACAGTCTGTCATCCGAGAAGCATCTTTATCTGTGAAACAAATCGTCCTTTTTATCTAACATTGCTCTATGTAGTTCTTTTCGGTTAAGGGGATGGAAGCTGCCTGGCCATGTAGGGCAGTTTTTTAATCAACACTGAAGGCATTTGCTGCTGCGAACAAGCTCTCCTCCCTCATCGTTGGTGTCTCAGAGCAGAAAGAGATTAAGCGATCTGCTAACAGAGCAGAATGTAACAAGTTATTCCTCCGGGCATGTTTGCAGTCCCATGTGCATGTGGAAAAAGCAGCAAGAAACTTAGCATGCAATGTCATGACAGCGTGCACACACGTGGGACCAATACCCCCCCTCCACCACCACCCCCCGCTGTCAGCTGTGTGAGGTGACCTGCTGTGACATTCCTGGCCTGTGTGGTGGCCCTCATACCGGCCGGCTCCAGTTGCTCTGAATGCCAGGGCCCAGCACTAAACTCAGATCCTTTTCAGTGTTAGGAAATGACAGGGCGGACAAAAAAAACTGACGCTCACACTCTAGAACGCTCGAACACGTCATTTCCACACATCGCATCACGCTCGGGGGCGTTTCTATGAATAAACCCTTTAGTGGAAATGGAGCTGGTGATGAAGCACAAATGTGTCCTCCAACTCCAGCTTCCAGAGTGATCTGGATGACGCTGCTCAGTCGTCCAGGTAAACACAAATTTTCTTGCTTTTCCACAACAGAGTCCTCTTTTACAGAGGACACACACATTTCTAATCACTCCAGTAACATAAACAGTGAAAGTGCTGTCAGCTTTTCCTTAGTTTTGCTTTTATTTACCTGTTTTCATCTGTATTTATATAAAGTTTGGTCTGTGTTTACAGTAGCTGAGTGGATTTGGGTCTCTGTTAAAAGTGAACTAAACAAAAACACAACAGAATTTCTGAAGCTTAACAGCTAATGTCCAGTATCAAATTAACATTTCTTAATTAATAATTCCACAACTTCACAGCAAAAACAGCTCGATTTTAACATTTAGAAAGAAACTTGTTCTAAAGAATTTGTTTAAATTCAATGCAAAAGGAAGAACATCAAACATATGTTAAACATATGTTAATAATAAGTGACTTAATGAGCTGGTTGGCAAGTTTTTCACTGACAGACTCAGGCTGTTTATCACTGCTTCCACTTTATAAGCTAACCTACTTTAATCAGCCGCTGGCACTGGCTTCTTGTTTTGATTGAAGATGTTGGAGGCGATTCTCAAACATCAAGCACATTCTTTCTAAATATCTCAACATGCTCTCCTTTCTTTTACATACACAGTATCTGTCTGTCTGTAAGCGTGTTTACACACAGTATACATCTGAAAACATCATGCCGGGGGGGAGGGATGGGAAACGAGGGGAGGGATAGACATGTTTGTTTTGGAGGTGCTGCTTTTGGAAAGACTTTTCCATCAGCAGTCTTTTGCTGCAGAATTAGATGCGCAGTAATTCGCTGCACTCCGCTTGAGGATGTTTTTGTTTTCCATAAAAGCTTTTTTTTTTTCACAGCTCAGTGGAGCCTTAAAGCCAAAATCCCAGACTAATACTGGACTTAATAAAGTGGCACAGCCCCGCCCTGCAGTACAAAGACACAAGGAGTCTCTGTTTCAGACACAACCCAGGTGTTACAACCTTCATACTTTCCACACCAGTGTGTTTTCCACTCTCTTTCTTCCCTCTGAAACCACAAAGCCATGTGTTTCAGGACTTGTAAAAATCAGGGAGAAGCTAAAATGCTGGAATACCACACGGCTTCTTGCCTGTGTGTAAAGACCAGCAGTAAAGCTGCTGTGCTGTCCAGATCCGGTGAACTGAAATGATGAGATGACAGCTGCCACTCAAACTGCTGGTTAGGCAGATTTGATACAGTCTGAAAGCAAACAAGCCGTCAGATTAATTGGGATCATCAGTTAGAAGCAGATTCTGTGCACAGAAGCTGTCTGACTCAGCAGGGTTTGGACAAGATAAAGAGCCACATGGAGTAATGGGTGCAAACCTACTTATGGCATCATTTTAGCTTGTACTGGTTGATGACAAATATAGATGTGAGAGAAGGGGTCAGTGTAAAACACAGTTCTATTGTAGATCAAATAAAAAGCGAAGAAAAAAAGATTGTTTCGATCAAAGCCCCCTTGTTGTGCTTTGCCATTTCCAACCCCTAACATTCAAACTGACACATTTCATCCTACAAGGTCACGGATTTCTCTTCTCAGCTTTTTAGATAATCAGACTGAAAACAAGCAGCAAGCTTCTTAATCTGAAGCACAGCAGAAAAAAGCAAAATGTTAAAACTGAACAATAACGTTGGATGAAGTTACAGTCACAAATCAAGTGATGCATTTAAATCCAACATGGTCTTCTTCCTTCTTGTATGTTTCCCCAGTTTTTTCTCTTCCTAGAAATAAATCAGGGGCCTTATTGTAAATGATTAATATCAATAAAAGTAAGAAATGATCGGTGTGAAGGAGTTTTCAGTGTCTGCGTACTGAGTACATCTCAACGTCCAGCCTGCTCTGTTCTTTCTCCTCACACATTCCTTCATTCACACATTAACAGTCATAAAGCAGCAGACTTTCAGGCATAGAGGAACAGCAGCTTCTGCTCTGGAATCATTAAGAGTTTGACAGGAAGTCTGACAAAACATGGGTGAACATCCCTCAGGAGCTTCTCTTTCTCTCTCCCTTAAAAGGCACTGAAGGAATCCCATAGAGTCCAGTATCAAGCCCTGCCCCAGTGGAACCTCTAGCCTGATGTGTGCTGCTGCTGATCTATCCCGGGCAGCAGGATGCTGACACATATGAAAAAATAAGAAAGAGAATATCCACAAAAGATGAGGCCTGATCTCCTGCTTTCTGCCTGCACTATGAGAACACAGCCTCACCTACTTATTACAGAGACACACCCAGCCTGAGTTATGTGTGTGCGGTACTTTATCACAGCATCCAATATATATGACAGAAATACAGCGAGCGGAAAGTTCCATTACCTAAATGTAACTAAAAGGGCACCATTTGGTTGCACTGCAGCAGGAAAGAGGTCCATACAACTCTGAATGAGCAGACAGGCATGCCAAAGCCACAGCTTTCTATCAACGGCCTATTTTCCATGAGTTCCACCTGGCACTGACATCTGTGTGTGGCTGACCTCAAACAAATTCAACGGCCCAGCAAAATGACCGTTTCTCGCAGGAAAACGGAATAATTGACATGTATATAAATAATTTTACTGGCATTAATGAAGGCAAAATATACACTCATGGGCCAGTCTATAAGGTTCACTTGCTACTGTAGATGAGTTTGGACCCCTTTCACCTTAATTCTTCAAGGCATTCCTCATAGGTTTTGCTCCATATTGACGTGTTACTGTAGCATCACATGGTTGCTACATAACCATGATGAGACTCTCACGTCCCTGAAACTGAAACTTGAAGAAAACAACTAAAGTGCAAATGAATCATGGCCTTATGGTGGCTAAAGGTTTTGCTGCAGCTTAAGTGCTTTTCTCAAGGGCACTCCAACACCAATATTGTTCAGACTTCCCTCCTAATCCATCTCACCCTCTGGCAGTCAGCCAACTGCAGACAAGAAGAACACGGGAAAAGCTGCCGGCAGGAAAAAAAATGGCATCCTCACTGTTTAAGAGATCCGTCACCTCGCGGGAAGCTAATAGACTTTTTTTGTTATTGTTTCCTGTAGTGGCAGCACAGGAAATGCAAAAGACCTCACCGACCAATCCAAAGTCAGCGTGTGTATTTAATGATTAAATCAAATAGAGCCTGTACCTTTAACACAGACACACACTCCTTAGTTTGTTACATATGCATACATGCATCTTTTTAAATAGTTCATTCATCACAAATGTGTGTCACCACCTCTTCTCACCTCATGTAGTTGCACACACACACTTGTAATAGAAATGACGCTGATATCTATAAAGATAGCTACACTGTCTCGTGGATGGTAAAACCAAATATAAATCTTTGTTTTCTTTAACTGGCAGCCCATGCTTTCTTTATGTACATAGAGCTGGAATTTTCTTAATAATTCAAAAATGTCTGATTTCTTTAGCCAGGGAGAAACTGAAACTTTAATTACTCACAGCAGACAATCAATCCTGCCAAAAATAACTCTTTAATTGCTGGAATGAACATTGCTGCAACTATATTTAGGGGTTACTCTAAGCCCTACAGAGCATAAGACAAGTCACTGTGGGAGAAAATATGAATGCCAGTCGTGACTGTACACCCTCAAAAGTCCCCCTGATATGAACAGGGCAATCCCCCACTCAGGCAGCCCAGTGAGATCTGCATCAGCTGCTGGTACAAATTGTATTAGAGGACAGTGGGAAGACAGCCAAGCCTTTACCGTCCAGCCGGCTGCGATTTGGAGCAGTGAGACAGCAGTGAGTAACCTTATAAGGGGCAGACCATCTGATTGACTATAATTGTATTTTTACCCATCTGGAAAATATGCTTGATATCAACCAACCGCGATAC
>JAVQJG010064750.1:0-10399 GCA_036024015.1 Craterocephalus amniculus | reverse complement strand
AGCAGAATTAGCGTTTACGGCGTAGTTTTTCATCTTTTTAAAGCAGAATGAAGCGTTTATGGCGTAGTTTTTCAACTTTTTAAAGCAGAATTAGCGTTTATGGCGTAGTTTTTCATCTCTTTAAAGCAGAATTAGCGTTTACGGCGTAGTTTTTCATCTCTTTAAAGCAGAATTAGCGTTTACGGCGTAGTTTTTCAACTTTTTAAAGCAGAATGACGCATTTACGGCGTAGTTTTTCAACTTTTTAAAGCAGAATGAAGCGTTTACGGCGTAGTTTTTCATCTTTTTAAAGCAGAATGAAGCGTTTACGGCGTAGTTTTTCAACTTTTTAAAGCAGAATGAAGGGTTTACGGCGTAGTTTTTCATCTCTTTAAAGCAGAATGAAGCGTTTACGGCGTAGTTTTTCTACTTTTTAAAGCTGAATGAAGCGCTTACGGCGTAGTTTTTCAACTTTTTAAAGCTGAATGAAGCGCTTACGCCGTAGTTTTTCATCTCTTTAAAGCAGAATGAAGCGTTTATGGCGTAGTTTTTCATCTCTTTAAAGCAGAATGAAGCGTTTACGGCGTAGTTTTTCATCTCTTTAAAGCAGAATGAAGCGTTTACGGCGTAGTTTTTCAACTTTTTAAAGCAGAATGAAGCGCTTACGGCGTAGTTTTTCATCTTTTTAAAGCAGAATGAAGCGTTTATGGCGTAGTTTTTCATCTTTTTAAAGCAGAACGAAGCGTTTACGGCGTAGTTTTTCAACCTTTTAAAGCAGAATGAAGCATTTACGCGGTGGTTTTTTATCTTTTTTAAGCAGAATGAAGGGTTTTACGGAGTAGTTTTTCATCTCTTTAAAGTAGAATTACACGTCTACACCATCGTTTTTCATCTTTTTTGAAGCAGAATGAACTTTTATTGAAAATAAAACAGCCCTGTGTAACCGTGTATCCGGGTAAAGAGTGGACAGATTTTGCTGCTAATATTTCACAGTGCAGGTGTGCGGCGGCCTATTTCGCTTCAGACACGTCTCCTGTGTGACATGCAGCATTGTAAACAAACTGCTTCCTGATTGGCTGTGGCGGCGTCCTTCCTCCAGCTGTAGGCAGACGTCAGACCGATGCAGGAGCTCTGCGTTGTTTATTTTCTCATCCGGTCATGCCTGAACGCCGCCGCCTGCCTCTGTGAAGCTACGACTCGGACCCACCGGTCGTCACGGTGACCCAAAAAACAGCTGCTCATGGTCAAGGAAACACTTCTTCTAGTTTCATGCAAGTTCAGTTCCCAGATCATCCCCCTGAGTGGGTCCAGCCCTCGCTTAATGATCTAAACACACGGCGCTCTGGCTTGATGGCGTTTCCAGCCGCCTGCAGTCAGAAACGAACTTCCACAGGAACAGCTTTGGATCTGAAGCTGCTGCAGCTTTTTATCTGCTGCCTCATGTTCAGTCACATTTGTGCGGGTCGACCCGAAGGTAGCAGTGCCGCTCGGCTAGCTTCGTTTCACACGAAATCATCCGTAATGATCAGGAGAGTCTGGCTG
The DNA here is from genome assembly GCA_036024015.1 of Craterocephalus amniculus. NCBI lineage: Eukaryota > Metazoa > Chordata > Actinopteri > Atheriniformes > Atherinidae > Craterocephalus > Craterocephalus amniculus. Next base: position 8,878 of record JAVQJG010064750.1, on the reverse strand, counting down.
ATGAAGCTCTTTGGGTTTGTTGTTCAGTTTGAAGCAAGTAGTGTGTCGGGAGGCAGCCTTTTTAACTTTTACAGCTTATTGCTGCTTGTTATTAAAGATGACTTTTACATCTTATATACAGTTTTATTACAATTAAATTCAGGCAAAGAAAAATCACAATGTATCGATGTATCGTTTTACCTGTAGTATCGCGATATGTCGGGATAACTTTATCTGTATCTGTAGATTTCTGCCGATAAAACCCCAGCAGTGTGAGATAATCTGGGAGAGTTTTGGAAAGTCCTTCAAGGATCCTGGAGAACTATTTTGAGTATTAATGGGAACTAGTTGGAGTTTTAACCTATGTAAATAATAATAATAAAATAGGTTATTTATTAAATATAATGATTATAATAATAACAATAGTGGGCACTAATCCTCAACGTGGTCTTCAGGAATAGTTCTCCAGACTTCTTGAAGGACTTTATTGTTTAGAAAGTGATGTCTGTCCCAGTTTGACGTGGAGACTGATACCAGTATCTAGTCATTAGTTTTACTGGTGGTGCCTCATAATTAAAGTATCTCAGTAATAGTTTGATTGAATTTTAACAAACATGCTTGGAAACATTATTGCTAATATTTAATAAAATCGTTGCATTAATTATGGGGCTCCGTGGAAATAATCAGTCTGTCCTCGTCAACCTGGGGGAGACGCCGCTTTCTACAAAACACTGTTGGACAGTTCTTGAAAATGTTTGGAAAACCTCTGCATTCCATTTCCAGGTTTTTATTGTGATATTTAGGTTAGTCGCTGTTCTTCTGTTAACCTCTTTATCATGCTGAGTCATGGTGTTCTGGAGGTTTTTTATCATGCTGAGTCATGGTGTTCTGGAGGTTTTTATCATGCAGTCTCATTGTTTTCTGGAGGTTGTTATGCAGAGTCGTGATTTTCTTAAGGTTTCATTCTTGCAGAGTCATGGTTTTCTGGAAGTTTCATTCTTGCAGAGTCATGGTTTTCTGGAGGTTTCATTTCATGCAGAGTCACGGTTTTCTGGAGGTTTCATTTCATGCAGAGTCACGGTTTTCTGGAAGTTTCATTTCATGCAGAGTCACGGTTTTCTGGAAGTTTCATGCAGAGTCACGGTTTTCTGGAAGTTGCATGCAGAGTCATGGTTTTCTGGAGGTTTCAGCAGCAGCGCAGCTTGAGCTCTCTGAGGTGAGGTGAGATGGATCCTCGCTGAACCGGGTACATGGCTGCACATGCAGGAAAATAAACTCATGATTTATTCCGAGAAATGCTGATGCAGCGAAAGTCAGTGTTTTGGTAAACAGATGATGCCTCAGCGGCATGAAACCGGTGTTTTTGTCTAGTTTGCAGTGAGTAATGCGAGTGGAGGCCGGGGCGTCCTGTGATTCAGAGCGGAGTCGGTAAACACCGTTTTCCTGCCACGTGTCGCCCGGCTGCTGAACACGGAGGTGTTGTGAGGCGCTGCGAGTCACGCAGAGGACACGTCTGAGGGTTAATCCTGCAGCGGAGAGCTTGTCCCAGCCTGCAGCTTGAACAGCCCACATTTTTCAGCTGTTTCTGCTCCTCAGAAACTCACGTTGCTTAACAACCTTTTTAAAGTCAGAGACACCCGAGTCGCCGTCCGCAGTCCTGAAAGGTTTCCAGAAAGCCAAAGTTATGACTTCTCACGCTGGAAACTGTCTGCAGAGAAAAGATGAAGGCTGAGCGCTCTGAAGGACAAATAAACATACGTCTGGGTATTTCCTGCATTAATCTGGCATTGCTAGTTGTCTCCTGTCCTCGCTCCGGTTTTCATCTCATTTGTTTCTGGTTGCTGCAGGTTCAGAGATGGAATTTTTTTCCGTTGTTGGAGGACTTCTTGTCTCCATCACTTTTTTCCTTTTGCTTCGATTTAGTCCAGTTAAAAATGCTCCACAGACTAGTTGAAATCATAGGAAGACATGGTGAGAATCTGCCATTCCACCACATCAAATGTGGAATCATGGACTGAGATGTGGTGGAAGCCACTAGAAAACAGTGAACTTATGTTCAATAAATTAAATATAATTAATATTTATTAGCTCTGTAGTTGCAGAGTAATAATCAGACAACATTTTTAAAGAGATGTTTTCATTCTTTATGATTATAATCAGTCTAAACATTTAAGTATTAAAAATTAATGGGGCGAGGGTCGATCCCTGAGGAACTCCTAAGAGAATTTTAGACCTAGGTTGGACCCCTTTTTTTAATTCTAGGCGTTCTAGATGCAACCAGCAGTTGGAGTCTGCCCAGTCTCCTCTGACATCAACATCTGCATATCTTCTCTCCTTCAGACCCTCCCCTGGAGATAAAAACTCAAACCACCAACCAGAATCTTTCCTCCTCCTCCTGATGCTCGTGTTAACCTTCATCTAGTCTCCATGGCTACATGCTGCCGTGTGATTGGCTCGTTAAATGTGCGTGTGAACAGCTGATGAAGCAGACAGTGAGCTTCCAGCCGGCGCTCGGAGCGTGCAGGATCTGCATGCGGTCACACCGGAAAGTTTCACTTCTCCATCCAGACTGACACCTGGAGTCGAACCTGCAGCCTACTTCCTGTCTGCTGTTGTGTCTTCGTCCTATCAGAGCCGCGTGTTTTCCAGCCCGTAGCCCTGAGGGAGGACGAGCTATCATTGCTTCCTTAAAACTTTGCCTGAGTCCTCGGCCTGTGTGTGTCGGTCAGCCGTCTGCAGCCCGTCTGCTTGGTCAGCCGAAACACAGGGTAAGCGTTATTTCTGCTTTCCTTCCCCCATCACTGCTGTTCCAGCGAGCTGCCGTCGCCCTGACGGACGTTTGCTGGTGTGTGTGAATCAGGGTGAGAAGATGCAGCGCTGGTTTGCATTTACTTACCCAGCTGGTGGTATCACTGATCTGGCATGTTCAAAAATTAGTTTAAATAAGTTTAACCTAATTAATGTAACTTCTACTAACAACCAATCAGATAATTCACTGTATGAAACCTGGTAAATTAGTAAGATAAGGCAAGTTTATTACAGCACATTTTCAGCTTACAGATGATTCAAACTGCATCCGATAACACATAAAAAGCATAAAAGCCAGAAAGAATTACAATAAAATCATTTAAACACACAAAAAACTTATTAAAGTTTAATTTCTGAAAATATTTTTAAATATTTATTCCATTTAATATAAAAGCTTTTAAAACTTGCTTCAGTAGATAAAAACCTCCAGAAAACCATGAACCAGCATGACTAAAGCCTTAAGAAAACCATGACTCAGCATAAAACCTCCAAAAAAACATGACTCAATATAACAAAACCTCCAGAAAACCATGATTCAATATAACAAAACCTCCAGAAAACCATGACTCAGCATGATTAAAGCCTCTGGAAAACCATGACTCTGCATGAGAAAAGCCTCCAGAAAACCATGACTCAGCATGATTAAAACCTCTAGAAAATCATGACCCAGCATAAAACCTCCAAAAAAACATGACTCAATATAACAAAACCTCCAGAAAACCATGATTCAGCATGATTAAAGCCTCTGGAAAACCATGACTCTGCATGATTAAAACCCCCAGAAAACCATGACTCAGCATGATTAAAGCCTTCAGAAAACCACGACTCAGCATTTTGGCATTATCTGTGTAAAGTTTCATGGAGCTGAAGTTAAACAGAATTCTGCTGAGTCATCCTGTTTGCACTCTGATTAGTGGATCATCAGTGGTGATGGAGGATGATTGACAGATGTCGTTGTCCAATCAAGCGGCTGTGAGCAGGCAGAAAGCTGTGATCGGGGGGGGCGGGACTGCTGCCACTGCTTTGCAGACTTTGTTTACGTTCCCTTGGTGCTGTTTGGCGGTCGTAGAAGAGCCTTCAGCTGAGACACCACACGTCTGTATTTACATTACTGACCAGAATCCACATGTGAAACCGGATGTTTCCCCCAGCCCCTGGTTTTAACTGGACTTGTTTTTTTTTATTATTTAAGGCAGGAAGTTTGCATCATTTTTTGCAGTTAGGAGAACTGGTTGGATTTTTCAGTGCAGGAATGCGAAGGCTGGAGTTTCTGACGCTGTTTTTAGCAGCTCCTGTTCGCCGGCCGAGCTGTAATCTCATCCTGCAGATCGCTGTGTAATTAAGTGTTTTATGGGGGTATTGTTCTGCTGTCAGGCTCTCATTTAAAAGCCCTGCAGTCGCATTGCCCCTCCCAGGATCGGGGGGGGGGGATTAGTTCAGTTGGCTGATGTGAAGTTCATGCACAGAGCTTCCTATCATTGGACACGTTGGTTTGGTTTGAACCCAGTCAGACAATGGAAGCCGCAGCAGGATCGCTGTGAGGCGGTTGTTCGATGAAAAGCTTCGCATGTTGTTTACGTTTCACTCTGAGGTTCTTGGATAGTTTGCTCTGAGCTTTATGAGTCAGGCTCCGTAAATAAAACATTTGTTTGTGTTTCTGGGACGGAGAGGTGAGGTGAAGTAGGGGCGGCAGAAAAATCTGTTAACATGAATATAAAGTTTCTTCTTTTTATTTTTTGTAAATCAAATTTTTTAACTTTTATTTTAAAAAATGTTTTTTTTTTTTGATTAAATCAATATTTTTGTAATTTCTTTGCTTTTAAGAAATATCTTTTATTAGATCTATTTATTTTTTTTAAAAGTGGTGGAATTTCTTAAATTTTTTTATCCATGTTTAACGTGTCTTGTGGAGCATTTTACCAGCATGTCTGGCTGCTGCATCGTGTCTTCAGATTTAAACGCTCCATCTTCAGCTGGTTCAGATTCATTCCTGCTGAATGAACGTAAAAGAATCGAATCAAGAGTATCGCATATTGACTTAGCTTTTTTTCTTTAAGTAGAGACAATGTGATGACATTAATCCCCATGACTGAGTGTTCTGAGTCTCAGGGACCCCTATGGTCTCTGGGAGGCACCACTGCTCTATCAGATGATCTGATCCAAATCAGCAGTGAAACATCACTTCACCAATCAGACGGCATCGGTGCAACTGGAAAATACGGATAAAATACCGTAATCGTTAGTTTGTTGCACCTGAGAAAGTTTAAAAGGTCTCCAGACCATGCTAGCTGCTGTACATTAGTGATATTTACAAGCAGCGAGGACAAAAACTGTTTTAAAAGTGAAATGCTGCACTCTTAATTAATCAAAACTAAACAGAACCGAGAAAATTGATTAATAATAAAATAAAATGTAAAAACCGCACCTTATGACTTTTGGTATAAGCTGTAATGATTTCTATTAAGTTGACATTTGAGAATTCTCTCTGCAGTCATATATTCAGTTATTACTTATGAACGCTGAAGTATTGGGTCATTCTTTTGCATTATTTATCATCTAATCTAATTTAAAATGTATTTTTTCACTAAAAAGTGTAGCCACATTACAATATTGATCAAAATAATCATGATTATTATTTTGGAAAGAATCATGCAGCCCTAATCCCAACATCATCCTGATGTGCAGGAAGTCCGACCCTGCCCATCTCCCCGGCGACGAACACTTCCTGTCTGCAGAGTACAGCACAGTGTAAGCGGAGATATCGGAGGTTAGGGCGCCGTGTTTTCTTTCCGTCTGCACGCCGGGGACTGGGACGGCTCTGACACCGCGGCAGGAAGACTCTGTTCCCTCTCTCCGTCCGTCCAGCCGATGTGCAAGCTGCCTCGTCTCATCAGCCTCTGCATTCCTGATGCGGGTCGCCGGGTTCAGCCCGGTGACCTCCAGCTCCACAGCTCCCACTCCGATCTGCTGTGTGAGCCGTCAGGAATGTGATTCGTCCCAGACGGGCATTTTCAGCATTTTTGGCTTGAAATGATAGCTCAGACCTGAATGACACCTGGTAGGGCTGGGCGAAAAGGCCAAAAAACAAAATCTCAGATTTTTTATAACCAAATCCAATTTTCGATTTTAATCGATTTTCTTTAATCTTCCTGTCTTTTTCTTTAAAACAGATCACAAATATTAGATTTTATGGGAAAACCTACTTTTATTTCAATCACCCATTCAGGAAGTTGACCTAAAGTCAAAGTGCAGATATTTTAAGTTGTGAAACAAACTTGTAAAACAAACTGGCAGGCCCTGCCACTGTAAACAATGAAAATATAAGTTTCACGCATACAGTTGTACAGGTGAGGGAAGGCAACGTCGTCAAAATATTTCCGGCTAAGAAAATGTCGATTTAAAAAAAATTAAATCCTCATTAATAGCAAATTCGATTTATCGATAAAATCGATTTATCGCCCAGCCCTAACACCTGATGATCCCGCAGCTTCGCCTGCATCAAAGTGTGGAACAGAGAGGAAACGTTTCATTGCTATCTCAGCCTGTAAAAAACAGCCGGATTGTCTCCTTTCAGTGGTTTTCCTGACGGAGGACCATCGGCTGGACTCATTTGTTTTAAATCTCCACGATGTGGTGCAACTAAAAATAATCCTTTTGCTCATTTCCTCTTTACGTAATCTCCAAATATTACGGCAGCCAGGAAGGAAAGTCATCTCTGCTTTAGTGCCCTGCAGGCTGATCCACGGCTCCACGCTGCTGCCTCTGCTGGCATTTTCTTTATTTGTTGCATTTTTAAGAAGAAGTAACACCCTGCACTTCTTCCATCGGTGGACATTCTGTCTTTTGGTGGACTGATGCAGACTGATCAGCTTTCATACTTTTTCCAGGTCCTGTGAAGTTTTCCTCTGGTAAATACCTGCACCAGGCCTGCTTTGTTTTGTCTTACCCATAAAACTACAAGACATCTTTTTTTCTGAGCCCTTTTATCCCCAGTCACCATGGCAGCATGTGTTTTCAGATCTCAGTCGTCAGATTCTGAGGCTAAAATTATGTAAAATAATACATAAAGGCAGACTAAAACTTTGCTTGATCACTACTTGTGATGCACAACGCCCCCTTCAGTGGTCTTGGGAAGTTTTCCAGACCTTTCTGTCCCGTCCAGCAGGTTTCCATCCAGTCACAACATGTGGTTTATTCTATCTGCTAAATCCAGCACGATGATCCATGATAACACCATTATTTATCACATCTGCATCATTACAAAGTGCAGCAAAGGAAAGACGACACAAACCATCATTTTTCACAGCTAACTGAGAACTACATGTCTAGTATGAAATAAACCGTGGAGTTCCCCAAGGCTCCATGTTGGGCTCCCTATTGTTCATGCTCCCACTGGCTCAGATCATGGAAATAAACCAAAAATCTGATCATAATTATGCTGATGACACTCATCTCTATGTTACTGTCCAGCAGGTTTCCATCCAGCCACAACATGTTGTGTTTATTCAGAGCCTGTATCTGGTAAATCCACTATAATGCCATTATCTATCCAGTCTCCACCACTATTACTACTGTGTTGCTAAGAGACCTCTATTTACACCTGTAAGCCACTTCCTGTCAGACTTTCCACCAATCAGAGAGCTTCCGTTGAGGGTAATATCCAATCAGGAGCAGCCAGAAAAAAATCCAGTGAACAGAAAGTTCTGATCCTCCATGGCTGGAATAAAGTGCACAGTGGCACCAAGAAGCCCCTGAGGTTGGTTTTGGTAAATTGTGGCATAAATAAGTAAACAACAAAAAGCTCCTGGAAGACAAAGTGGTTGGATCATCTGGTTGCTAACAGAACATCAGCTGTACCGAGTCTGAGTTGGATACGACTCGTTGCTGATCGGAGCTGGCGGAGCGTCTGGAGGAACGTCATGGAAAAATAGAAGCTACAGAGGAAAGTCACAGCTTCCCTGCTCTCCTCTGCTGCAGCTGTGTTTATCATGAGCCGGGCCGAATCTCCGGGCCGAGCAGAGGATTGAAACAGAAGGAGTGCAGCCAGTTGGCCGCTTGCTAACAAAGCAGGCCGATGGGATGACTACTCCATGCTCCACATCTGCTTTAAGGCACGCTAATGCTTTGCTTGTGTGTCGGTCCAGCGTTGACTGCTGGTATTTTCTGCTGTCAGGACGCCAGTACATAGCAGGAGCTCTGAACGAGCCAAAGCCTCGGAGTCTCCAGCAGAGGATGTGTGATGTGTGAAGGTGTGTTTATGTTCCTGGCATATTTATCCAGGCTCAAATTTCTGATGGGAAGGATTGCTTCATGCAGGTTAGAGGATGCCGTCTGTCAATGTCTCCATCATGTTGTTGTTAGAAGTATAGCAGCAGTACGGCTCATTTAGATCTTTTAGTTTTATTAGCCATCATTTTCATTTGTAGGCCTACAGCACAAACAGGACCACTCAGTGCTTAACATACAAACATAAGAAACATCAGAGCAGGCTGCAGAAAGCATTAAGAAGAATTAAAAACAGAAGTAAAATCACAAATTAGAAAACGAAAAAAAAAATCAATTTTCACACGGATTCACGAGTTTCAAACCTTGCTAGTTTAAACTTCTGTTCATGGTCTCGGTTTATGTTAATGAATTTCTCAATAAGTGAGACGAATGGTTCAGTGCGACAAATTTAGGGTTTTTACCTCATGGCGCTTTTTTTGACTGATGGGACTTAAAAATCTGGAAAACACTGTAAATATGTAAATTTTAATTAATTTTTTTGTTACTTTTTTCCCCCAATGTATTATTTTTTTGCATTTTTCTTATCTTGTCAGGCTTGTCAGTGTTGTGTTTTCTTACTTAAATATTCAGTAAGTTTACTTATATTATACAAAAGTTCTACGTATCTAAACTGGAGCATAAAACTGAACACTTTTCTCTGCATTTAGACTGATGCTGCCAGACCCGGAGATGCGTTCACTGACCTCTCAGTGCGTTCGGCTTCTTTTCACACCTAGTTTGTCTGTTTTTGTGCTGATTCTGTGTGTAGCTGGGATTGTCTCGTGTTAGTGGGACGCTGCGGAGCTTCTCTGTGATCTCAGCAGAA